>VWPU01012621.1:0-10705 GCA_013398955.1 Callaeas wilsoni
GGGCCGGGCCGGGCGGGGGGGGCAGCGCCGGGAGCGCACCAAGATGGCGACACCCGCAGTCCCTCCCGCAGCTCCCCCCGCGCCGCAGTCCGGCAGCGCCGCGCCGGGGCCGCGCTGAGCCCGCCCGACACGGTGAGTCGCAGCCCCCGAGACCCCCGCGGGCTCCACCCGCAGCTCCCCTCGCTCGCCGTTCTGTGAGATCCGTCCCCCCCCGTGCCCCTTCGCGCTCCCCTCCCGGGGGCTCTGCCGCAGAGCGCGGCCCGGAGAGCCCCGGGGACACCGGAGGCGGGTTGTGGGGCGGTGCGGAGGGGGCTGCCCGGAGAGCCCCCAGCCCCAAATCCGCCGCGTGAGGAGGGTCCCGGAGCCTTCCCCCTTCTCAGCCACCTCCCCGGTGGATGCCCGGTCACTCCGCATCCCAGGGAAGGGGGTCGGAGGAGCCGGTTCTCTGCCCGCTCTGCGCTGCCCTCCGCGCCCCACCCGGAGCCGCGGGGCTCCGGCAGCCTCTGCCCGGGCCGGGGAGGGTCCGTCCCCTGCAGCCCGAGGCCCCCGGCCCTGCGGGGAGTGGGGGGGGGACGGTGCCGGGCCCGGGATCAGCGTCCCCCGGCCGGCGGCTGGGTCTGGGAAGGGGCAGCCGCCCTCCGCGCCCACCCTCCACCTGGAGCCCCGTTTGGGCCCCAACCTTCCATCCTTCCATCCTCCCGGCTACTCCTGCATCCCTCCCTGCATCCTCCCTCCATCCCCCCTTCACCCCACGGGACCCTCCTCCCACGCCCCAAATTCGGGGCCGTGCTCTTTGCACTGTAGAAAGGGAGAGCCCGAGTTTTCTCCTCGATGCCCCTTCCCCCTCGGCCCTCGCTGCAGCGCTGCTCTGTCCCTTCGCCACCCCCTGCGCCCACCGCTCGGCATGCAGAGCCTCCCTGCCCGGGGAGGGGGGATCTTGGAGGACAGGGGGTTTTTTTTTGGAGGGGGGAGTGGGGAGGAGGCTGGCAGGGGGATGCTTGGGGCAGCCTTGGTGTTCCAGCTGACCCAGATGTTGGGTCAGCATCGTGGTTGTGGCTCTTCCTTCTCTCTTTCCTTCCGCCACAGATTTTGGGGGGGATGGTGAGGGCAGATTTGGTTTATATTATTTTTTCCCTTCCTGCTGGGAGGGAATTGCACATTCACGAGGTTTTTCTATTAAAAATCTGGGTGTCTTCCTCCCCTCCCCCTGCGTTCTGGTGCAAACTGATGCCCAGCTGATGTGGGGGTGGGGACACCGGGAGATGCTCCACGGCAGCGGCTGCGGATGATCCGGGGTGAAGTCGGAAAGTCTGGGAAGGGGAGCGTGCGCAAGGGGCAGCAGCTGGAGCCGGACCCTCGGGCCCCGAGCTGGATTTTGGAGGGTGATCCCAGGCGTGGGAGGATCATTCTCGCCCCCTGCGTGCCGTGTCGCAGCGGTCGCCGGGAGCCCCCCGGGGGCCGCGCAGGTGGGGCGGGCGTCGCGGCTCCGGTTGTGTTTGTGCTGTGTGTGGAGGTGTAACCCGGTCCTGGCACACTGCAGCATTCCACCCGCACCGGCAGCCGTGACCGGGACGTCCTCTTTTCACGCCGGGAAGCTTCAATTGTGAGCAGCGGTGGGGCGGGGGGTCCCGGTCCCCCTCCTGCCGGTGTCTTTAGAGGCGGAAAAGGCGGAAAGCGTGGCACTGGTGGTTTCACCGGGCGGCCCTGCTTTGGAGGGATGGGGCCTGGAAACGGTCCTGTTTTCCTGTGTCGGTGTGGAGGTTCCGGGAAGCTCTGGGGCTGTTCCTCCAGCGGATGCCTGGAGCAGAAGGTGCGGGCGAGGCTGGAGAGGCCCATGGGCCGCTCTCCACCCGCAGCCGGAGACCCCCGCGCCCATTGCTGTCCCCTCGGGCCCATCACCGCCCTTCTTCAGGGGCAGGTGCTGTCACAGAAAGTTCGCGAAGCTGTTTGGGATCTCTGAATAGCCCTAGGCTTGAGGAGTTGGTGCCTTTAGGACTAACAAGCCCCTGCACTCCCTTGGAACCTTTCCCCGAGGGGTCTGTCCTAAGGCCTCCTGGAGCTCCAGTGCTCGGGTTTTCCATCCTTTGTGTGTTTAGAAAGTCCCTGTTCTTCACTTTGGTGTTTCATATAAAACTAACAACGACCAAAGGGCTCCTGGATAGTTTTAATGCATTTGGGTGCTTCTGCAGTGTTGTTCACCCAGGGTGGAGGACCTGGACCCACCAGATAATTTAATCAGTTATATAAGCTTGTATGTGTGGCTTAGATGTAGATCATGGTATAGATACTGTACTGCTCAGTGGAACATGTATAATCCTGTGGCTCTTTGGTGGGAGGAGGTTTCTAATAGGCAGGAGGGCGAGCGTTCACGTGCCTCAGGAAATGGAGCATGGCCGTGCCTTCATTCTGTTAAATAAAGCAGAAACAAAGTCAGCACTGAGTGGAAATGAAGTAGCTTCAAAACATAAATAACGCTATCACCGGCCTCCTGTTCCTTGCCGTGTCTGTGCTTCGTGGTGGGGCTGCCCCGCTGTGTTTTTCATGAAAATGCCCTGAAATGGGTTTCCATCTCGATGGAGAGTTGCTGTTTTTCGGTGGCTGCGTGGCGTTGGCCCCGAGGCCGTGCGGCTCCGCGGGCTCCTGCTGTCACACGGCAGCCCTTCACTATCGATCGCCTTCCCCCGAAGCCGCTGCGACTCCATTGACATCGACAGATACGCTGGGATCAATAATTTATTGTTGAGTTCAGAGCAGTGGGCTGGGTTAGAGCAGGAGCAGTAAAGCAACGGAACGAGTTGGGAACAAGCGCAGCGGGAATAATTTCAGGAACCACAGCGAGGAAACGCGTGTGATGGCTCACGGTGGTGATGGTGGGGTGGAGAGCTGGTCGTTGTGGGACCATTGGCTGGAATCTGGTGGGGTTCAGGAATAACTAAATCCTTGGACAGACCCCCTTGTGCCTCGTTATCCCGTTTCTGTGCAGAGGTGGAGAACACAAGTAGGGAAGAAGTGGCTTCCTGCTGCAGGAGTGCATTACAAAACCTGCCTGACACGAGCTCAGGTTCCAGTCTGGCTTTTAACACTTCACGTGTTCTTCTGGCTTAGGCAAAACTGCCTCCTTTTCAGGAGGGATTTCTTCACAGAAGGAGTGGTCGGGCACTGGAAGGGGCTGTCCAGAGACAGGTGGAGTCCCCATCCCTGGAGGTGTCCAGACAATGACTGGAGGTGGCACTCAGTGCTCTGGGCTGGGTGACAAGGTGGGGATCGGGCACAGGTTGGACTCGATGAACTTGGGGGGCTTTTCCAACCTCAGGGATTCTGGGGTTCTGTCTTGAAATGCTGTTCCAAAGTTGGGGCAACTTCTGCCTTCCCTTCCCTGGGCCTTGCCCTGTAACTGTTATTCCTGCCCAAAGGAGCACTCCAGCAGCTGGGAGATTTTGAGGAGAAAGAGCAGCCGGTGGGGCCTGGGCTGTAGCAAAGCTGGGACTTTGCTCCTTCCTGAGCAGAGCCATTTCAAAATTCAGAAATCTTGCTACCCTCTGAAAGTCCCATTCCATGCTTCTTGTACTTCTGCCCCAGCAGGAAAGTGTGAGGAGTCTGCTGAGAGCTGATTTGGGGAGGAACGTTTATTGAATACTGTATAACACCTGCTGAGCTGGCCAGGTAGTGGCATTAAACTTACAGGAATAACTATACCGGTGGTCTTAAAGTTGTGGAAATAAACCCTTCATTGCTGGAGAAGGGAGCAGTGAGTTGTGGGGAGCGAGAAAGTCCCCCCTGAGGGAGAAAGTCTCCTCCCTTTGTCCAGGCTGAGTTGGAGCAGCGCGAGATCTCTGTCACCCAGGTGGGAAGACACTCTGGAAACAAGAGTTTGAGTGACAAAAGTGGCCATTGCAGCGGTGTTTCCAGTGGGAGATGAACCTTTTCTTGTCTGTTGAGGGAAATCAGTCTCAGGACGGCGATGTCGAGACGGCCAGGAATAACTGATGTCAGTGGAGGGAGATGTTTGATCAGATACTGGGGGTGGTTGGGAGGGGAGAGAACAGTGGTGCTCCCCAAGGAGACCTGGGGTGTGTCCAGCACATGGCAGAAATTCCAAAAACCGTGTTTTCACTCAGCGCTGGAAGGGGGTGATTTATTCTCCGCCCTCCTTCCATATTTGTCCCTTTTAGACTCAAACCGTCGGAGCGCTCCACAACAAGGAATTAATCCCCCCAAAATTACGGTGTGAAATAACCATTCCCTGACTCCTGCTTTGTGGGTCATGGATGGGCTGAATGAACTGAACAGGGAATGAGATTTGGGTTAGTGGCTGAACTCTTGCACAGAAGCTGTTTTGAACAGTTCTTTGTTCAGAAGTTTGAATTTATAAGGGGGAAGTTGAAGCACTTCAGGTTGTTTAGTTTGCGAACCTCCAAGTTCTCTGTGAGTTTGGAGATAAACACGAGTCAGCCTTGAGTAACAGCAGAATAGGGAACTGGGGATTAATTAATTAACTGGGATTAACTAGTTCTGATTCCTGTAACTTACTGAGGGGTGTTACTGAAGCCATACAGGCGTTGGGAGGGAGAGAGGACCCTGCAGGAATCGGTCTTTGTTAAAGCGTTGTTAAAGATTTATGTTTTCTGAGTGGTCAAGTCTTCAAGGCCGGGCTGGACAGGGCTTGGAGCAAGCTGGGCTGGTGGCAGGTGTCCCTGCCCATGGCAGGGGTGGAACAGAATGAGCTTTAGGGTCCCTTCAAACCCAAACCATTCAACCATCCCATGATCCGAATATTTTTCCGTTGCTCTTGGTTGCTTCTTCTCTTTCCTCTGTACATTTCTGTTCGTTTTTTTTACCTTTAGAGGTGTGTCTGTCCAAGTTCAGGTCTTCCATGGCCATTTCAAGAGCATGAGCACTTCCCTGCCCTGTCCCGAGTCTGCCCTTGACCTCCGTGTTGGGCCAAGCACCCGGGAGCTTCCCCAAGGTTTTACACAGGGTGGGGAAACACCCAGCACCAAGCAATAAATGCTGCTTGGGAATGGAAATATCTCCTTTTTCTTCCACTTTATAGCGTCAAACGTGCCATGAGAGCTTTCCTAAAGGAAAGGTCCCTCCTTCACTGCCTCTGGTCACGTCGCTGACCCTTTTCATTGATAAAATCGGCCTGTTCCGGGCACGGGATTCACTGCAGATAGGGTTTGGAGACTGAAGGCCACTTCCAGCTGTGGATTTCCCCATGGGTGGATATTTTGGGTTTGCTTGGAGCCTTTTAGGCTCTCCTGCAGCAGGATTTTGGGGAGCTGTTCATCTACGCCGTGTTTTCCTTCCTGCCTCAACCCTCATGTTGGAATCAAGAGCCACGTGTGTCCATGTGGGTTATATAAAAATTCACACAGAAGATCTCTCCTTCTCAAAGACACACTGTGAGTGGCTGAATCTTGGTAATTAATAAAGGAAGAAATGTATTAAAGCAAGGAAATTGCCTCAAAAGTGTTTTTTAATTTATTTTGACCATCAGCTTGAATAATTTATTGGAATATTTCATAATGTACCAGTAAATGGACTGCTGGGAACACTTAGAAAAAATAATTAAGTCTTAGCAACTGGGCACCTCAGTGCAGCAGTTTCTGGTGGAAAATCTTTGGCGTTTGAACAGCGTGTGTGTTGTGTGCACCCAAATCCGAGTTCCCGGGCCGAATTCCTGGCTCGCTGGCAGCTGTCATTCCCAGCGCAGGTGGCCCTGGATCCCTCACCCTCTTCTGCAGCTCACCTGGGCGTTGAGTCTCTGTCAGCGCTGATCTTGGCAGCGTGCTGCTCTTCCCAGTGCATTTTTCCATGGATAACCCAGCTCCCTCTTCCCTAACTCGCCTGCACGCCGAGTCTGGNGTTTTCCATGGATAACCCATGGAAACTCGCCTGCACGCCGAGTCTGGGTCACCGTTTTCAGAACGTTTCTCTTGTCAGAGGTTGAAAAACCTGATGTGGGAAGGGCCGAAATAAATCCTAGCATATATCCCTGTCGATTCCTGATATGCCAGCAGGACCATTCCTGCTTGGAAAAGAACATTTCCAAGGTTTTTAGCTTCCAGAAGCTTTGCCAGGCGGTGCCAGAGCAGCCCAGCTGTGGACGTGTCTTCCTTGATGGAGTTGAGGTTGAGCCACACAGCTTATTTTGTCCATGACCATGAGATAATTTATTGGGAAAATTAATGAAGTCAGGACAGGAAAGAGCATCCCAAGGAGTGAGACCCTCAGGTCACTGTTACCTGCTGATAGTACCCAAGAAACAGCCCTGTAAGTAATTCCAAAATGCCAAAACGTGGAGAAACTGCTGCTATGTGCAGCTGTGAACCAGATTTGGGGAATGGTGTTGGTTTGTTGGGTTTGGTTTTGTTTTTTCCTTTAAATGGCCAGTCAGCTGAGTCGGTGCCTCCAGTTGTGGGTTGTATAATTGTGCACAAATTCCTTCATGCCTTCATTTTTTCCCTTTTTTTATGCTGTGTCCCTGAGCTACTTTGGTTTCTAAATTCAGGCCTTACATATTTATCTGTGCCATTCAATTAGACCACATCCCCAATGCTGCTCTATAGTTTCACAGTATGTGGGAAATTTGGTAATTAAATGCATGCAAATGCTGCAAGAATAGAATAAATTAATTTTCCTTAATATCAGCAGGCCATTTGGTGATGTCTCAGAGATAATGTGACCACGATACTGGCTCTTGTCTCCCCTTCTTGCCATCTTTTTTTGAGTCTTTACTATTATTACTCTGGAAATACCCAGTCAGGTTTATAGGAAGAGAATCCCAGCCCTGCTGCGCTCTGGAATTACATAAGGAGGGAGATCTGTACTCCAGGTTTTTTGGATCGCCGAATAAAACCTGAGCTGGGAGCAGCATTGAAGCCCTACGTGCGTGGTGCAGCTTCAGATTTATGTGTGGATGGAAGGCTGTAAAAGGTTGTGTCACAGCAGTTGCAAGGGATAACCTGAGATCCCTCGGAATGCTTCGCACTGGGTGTTCCAGCTTTGGAAATGCCGCGTTGGAGGCTGGCATCTCCAGGTGTTCTTCCCAAGGACCCAGTCGTTTATTTGGTGTTTTTTATTATTATTATTATTTGGTGTTCGTTCCTGTAGCCCACTGCACTCCAGAGAGTTGTGGTTCTCAGTTTTGGGCTCCAGCTTCCCTGAACTCCTCCCACGTGAATACAGCACGATCCTCCCGGCCTGGGCAGGCTGTGGGTGCTCGACCTCGTGCTGAAATACCTGAATTTTCACAATTCGGCCCTATGCCATAGTTTCCAAGGAATCTGAAAGTCATCCTTTCCGGAGATCCCAGATCTTCAATATTTATTTGGATGCTGTGTTTGTGTTGCTTTAAAAGATCTGACCTTACTGGCTATCTTTTTCCTTGCTTGAGGAGCCTTATCCCAGGTAGCTTTGGCATTCGTTCTGTGCCACATCCTCTCGGTTTTTGTGCTTTTTGGTGTTTGGGTCCCTCCCCGAGCCCCGTGCTGGGGCTGGGTTCTCTTCCAGCCTGCAGCACTGCAGTGCTGTTGCATCAGTGCAGGGTTTCTGTCATCGCTCTCCTCCCGGAGCGAGAACAGCCTGACGAGGTACCGGCAGCTCAGAAATGCAACGTCTCCGTGCTGCTGGTTCTGGAGCCAGAGCCTGGCACGGGGAGCGGAGCTGCAGAGCGTTCGTGGGCGGCTGGATCCGAACTTCCTCGCAGCTCTGCTTCTCCCGGGGGTGGGCGCAGGAGCGCGGGGGGCTCCGTGCAGGGATGGGGCAAACCCCACCGAGGGCTGGGCTCCGTGGAGGCTGCAGGCTCTGGGAGCTCGTCCTCACCCGTGCCCTGCACCCCTCCCCGTCCTTTTGTCATTTGTGTTGTATCTGATGCAAACAAGACCCTGTGTCTAGCCCAAATATCGGGGAAATTCAACTTTTGGAAATTCCCGTTGTGCTCGGTGGAAGCATTTTTAAATGATTTCATTTTTGTGGCCTCAAATGAATAGAAGCCCTGGTAACTGATAGGATCATGGAATGGTTTGGGTTGGGAGGGACCTTAAAGATTGTCCAGTTGTACCCCCTGCCACGGGCAGGGACACCTCCCACTATCCCAGGTTGCTCCGAGCCCCGTCCAGCCTGGCCTTGGGCACTTCCAGGGATCCAGGGGCAGCCCCAGCTTCTCTGGGCGCCCTGTGCCAGGGCCTGCCCACCCTCACAGGGAGGAATTCCTGTATGTAATTCTGTGTCTGTAAAATGGAAGGGTGAGATTTGACTTCCCATCACAGAGCTGTGATGTGCTCAGGAGCAGGAGAGGCAGGTGAGCCTAGTGAGGGCTCGGTCCTGCCAAAAGAGCGCTCGGAATTCTCCTTGGACACTTGTTCCAGTGCTGAGGTCATTCAGGGAACTTCTCCCGGCTGCAGTAACACCTGATAGGGCACCAAGGAGCGTTGTTTGGGAATGCTCAGCGTGCTCGGCTCACGTTGGTGCTGCTGCCGTAAACCCAGCCCCAAGTTACTCCTGAGCGTACCAGGGCGTGCTCTGCTAAACACCTCGTTAGCAGAGTGAGGGATGTGCTGGTACCCAGCCCTAA
Organism: Callaeas wilsoni; assembly: GCA_013398955.1. Classification (NCBI taxonomy): domain Eukaryota; kingdom Metazoa; phylum Chordata; class Aves; order Passeriformes; family Callaeidae; genus Callaeas; species Callaeas wilsoni. Next base: position 8,579 of record VWPU01012621.1, read on the forward strand.
ATGGACCCGGCTGAACACCTGGTCCAGCTTGAGCTGGCTTGGAATCTCGTCTAAAAATTGCTTTGGCTGAGAGCAGTGGACTGGTCAAACCGTTTTTGCAGGAAAATAGTGGCTTTGAGGACGAAGTTGCTTTTCGGAATGCTTTTCATAGAATAGATGTGTTCAGGAGGGCCCGAGTCGGGGTGGCCACCAGTGGGGCTGGGGGAGATCCACCAAGCTGCTTCCCGCTTGTGCCGTAGGACTCGTTGGAGCGGCACCTTGGGCAGTGCCAGGCGGCTCCAGCCGTGTCCAGCCTTGCTGGGCACTCGCCTGGAGCTGGTTTTGGGAGCGGAACCGGCCGGCCCGTTCGTCGCTCCGTGGGGCTTCGGGGAGCGGGGTGCTCTGGGTGCCTCTGACGCTGTGCCTGTGTTTGCTCCCCGCAGAGCTGACCTGCCCGGGGTGCAACATCGCTAAAGAAGCTGCTGCAGGATGAAAAGATGGCAGCGCGGCTGCTCGCACCACCAGGCCCCGAGAGTTTTAAACCCTTCACTCCGGAGTCTCTGGCCAACATCGAGAAACACATCGCGGAGCTGAAGAAGAAGCAGCGCTCGAAGCAGGACAGCAGCCACCGGGATGACGATGAAGACAGCAAACCAAAACCAAACAGTGACCTTGAGGCGGGGAAGAATTTGCCTTTCATCTACGGGGACATCCCTAAAGGGCTGGTTGCTGTGCCACTGGAGGACTTTGACCCTTATTATATGACCCAGAAAGTGAGTCTGCAGGAAAGGAGTTGCTAAAGCGCCTTTTTCTTGGGAAATTACAGGTTTGGGTATGGTTTAAAGAGAAGACAAAAAGGGAGTCTTGGATGGGGCTGGTCTGGTGGGTTTGCGTTCTTATGTATTTTTCTGTGAGGTTTAATAGAGATGATATGATCAGTCTTTAAGGATGGAGTTAGGAGGACAAGGTCTGGAAAGAAAAAATACTTGAAGTATGGTTTAAAGGGAAGACAAAAAGGGAGTCTTGGATGGGGCTGGTTTGGTTGGTTTGCGTTCTTATGTATTTTTCTGTGAGATTTTAATATAGATGATATGATCCATCTTTAAGGATAGAGTTAGGAGGACAAGGTCTGGAAAGAAAAAATGCTTCAAGTATTTGGGTATGGTTTAAGAGAAGTTTGGGAATGGTTTAAAGAGAAAACAAAGAAAGGGAGTCTTGGGTGGGGCTGGTTTGGTTGGTTTGCTCTCTTGTGTATTTTTCTGTGAGGTTTAATAGAGATGATATGATCAGTCTTTAAGCATGGAGTTAGGAGAACAAGGTCTGGAAAGNAGATAAGACAAAAAGGGAGTCTTGGATGGGGCTGGTTTGGTTGGTTTGCGTTCTTATGTATTTTTCTGTGAGGTTTAATAGAGATGATATGATCAGTCTTTAAGGATAGAGTTAGGAGAACAAGGTCTGGAAAGAAAAAATGCTTCAAGTATTTGGGTATGGTTTAAGAGAAGTTTGGGTATGGTTTAAAGAGAAAACAAAGAAAGGGAGTCTTGGGTGGGGCTGGTTTGGTTGGTTTGCTCTCTTGTGTATTTTTCTGTGAGGTTTAATAGAGATGATATGATCAGTCTTTAAGCATGGAGTTAGGAGAACAAGGTCTGGAAAGAAAAAATACTTCAAGATGTGCTAATGTGCCAATTTTAACCATCAGGACAATAAGAAAAATTGAATTGAGGGGTAACAGTGAGGGTTTCAGTGTGTGTTTCATCACTTTCCTGGAATTCAGTCTGAAGTTGGTGGTTATGAAGCACTGGGACACAGAATCATGGCAAAAAAGAAGATTAATTAACTCGCTTTCATCTTAATTTTTATTTGTCTGGAACTAAGGTGATGTGGCAGGAGGCATTTATGGGGGCTGAGGTGTTTGAAGAAATGGTGTCGTGAGGGGAGTGGTGAGCTGGAAAACTGCTGGGGATGAAGGGGAGGGACGCGCTGGTGACAGAATGAGCAGCGTGGTCACTGAATTTTTTAGAAGGCTAGAACCGAGGTTCTTTACTGTTTAATTTCATGGCTTTCTTTGATACAAGTTTAACTGAGCCAGTCACCATCTCGACTGAGGCTGGGCTGTGCCGCTGAGGGAGCTGCAGATTGGGCTCTGGG
>VWPU01012622.1:7819-38169 GCA_013398955.1 Callaeas wilsoni
CAAAACTCCAACCAACAAAAGTTGTCAGGTCGGGAGAGAAAAGCATGCAAACATTCTAGTTACAAGGTCAAGCTGGCCGCTTTGAAGAATTCCCTTGGCTTCTCTCTCTCCCCTTTGCAATTTAAAGGTACACTAGAGATCAAGCAGGCGATAGGGAATACAGTATGGTCATAGAATCACCCCAAGACACCCTTGGAGCCTGGTGCCACCAGCTCAGCCACCTCCATCGCCAGCAGAGCCTGGCTGGTGGTTGCACAGGAGCAGCTGCTTCCAGCACAGACCCCTCTGCTTCGATTCATAGAGGCCTCACGTGAGCTCCAGTAAATCACCTCAGGGCTCTGGGTGCCCTCATCCCTCTGAGTGAATTCATTAAGCATCATCTGCACACAGGTAAATTGGGTGCACCACGGCCAGGACTGGTGGCACTGGGGTGACCGTGGGCCTTCATTCTCTAGAGGTGCAGGGAATATTTGGCTCAGCGGGTTTATCACAGGACCGAAGATGGATTTCTGCCCTGGTGGGTTCTTCTGGACCAGCTCCAGGATGCAGCAAGACTTAGGGAGATTAAATGAGACTTGTGGTGATATTGTTGACCTCAGAATCCTCTCAGCCAGCCAGGTGGTTATAGCAGAGCAAATGCAAGCTGTGCTTTTAAAGGATTGCTGGCAATTAAGCGAGCTGGACATTTCCTTAGCAGCTGGTAAGAAATGATCCATCTTTCCCCAGCAGATGAATACTTAAAATATTGTGGGAGTTTTTCAGTTTTCCATGCACTGATTCATTGTGATCAGTACAAAAATCAGGGTGCCCTGAGAAAGAGGAAGGTGGCTTACACATTTTCATAGGCAATTTCAACTCTGAGACTGTGCAGCACAAGGTCTTGCTATCATTCTCACTTCATGGAGAACGTGCAGGAAGGATTTCACTGGGCTCTGGAAATGGCTGTCAGTACCGGATCTCCATATGGAAGAACTGATGGCCTTGAATAAGAAACGAATCACTGTGACAAGAGGAGGAGAACCCAGCTCCACACTCACTGCTTTGCATGGCCCAAGCCTTTGTGCAGCAGATGAGAAGTGCCGAGGTGGTGGCCTGGCAGTGCATCACCCCACTGCAGGGCTGGAGCAGTCAGTCCTGCTCCGGGCAGGGAAGCCCAGGGATTTGGATCCCTATTTCAGCAGCCTGAAGACCCTCCAGGATGCTATTTTTGTCCTGAGTAGAAACTGGTCTTAAAACAAGTAGCTTTCCTATATTCTTTCAGTAGAAACATGAATTTCTTTCACTTTTTTTTCCTTTCAACCTGTGCCTCTAAACACTCAGCTCCACTCAGAGCTGTGCACGCCTCCCTCCTCCCCTGACCCAATCCAATCCTTGTCTCATTCACATCGCAAGGAACATGTCATTAACGTTTGACAGTGACTCTTTTCCCTCTCCATTGCTACATTCAATTTTCTTTTTCTTCTGTTGAAACTTTGCTACCCTATTTTTAAGGCTACACAAGGTAGAAGTTGGCAGAAAACCAGGCTCAGCTGGAATTTAGGACTGACTTTTTGTGTAAATTTAAGAGATGCCAGCATTGGGGTAGTGTATCATGCTCCCACACAGCCTGACACAAACAGGGTAAGCCTCAGTGGCAGTTGAGGACTCACTCAAATATTGTTTAAAGTCCTCAACAAGAAAAAAAAAATAAAATAAAAGGATGACTGAAGGTTTTAACTTCAATGGGAAACAGTTTTCTGTCAATATTTCAACAGGTTGCTCAGAAGACACACTGAAAACTTGCATTGCTCCAGAAAGGCAGCACATTCCCTGCTCAGCAGCTAATGAACTCCCATGGTGTCAAGGCAGTAACCTCAGGGAGGTGCAAGGCAGATGCTGTAGCCATAAAACAGCAGAAAGCAGTAAAACCTAGAAAATCTGGAGCTTATATATGACATTATTACTAATATTGTATTTTCTGGAAGAGAAGGGAGCAGGAACTCTTTGGGATTGGCCTACAAATGGGTATCAGCAATGTCTCGCATCGAAACGTTGTTCACTGAGCATTTTAGGAGCATAAGACTGAACAGTAACTCCTAGGTCAGCAGATAAATCTCATGTTCCAGCCTGTCTGTGATCATCTCTGTATCCAGCTCTGTCACTCCTGACAAAGCACCACTGGCCATCTCAGTCCTCAGGTGCTGTTCCTGCTCTGAGCAGGTAACCAAATATTTCACAATTAGAAGTCTGTCAAATATTAAGTCGTAATTAAAAGGACAGAAAGAGGCAAAAAGTCCTTTTGCCCATGAAACTTTGCAAGAGCAGTCACTGAAGTGCTTGTGATACTTGTACCTTCTCGGCATCTACTTAAAACAAAGGCAAAAACTATCTCTCAGTGGGTGTTCACAGAGTAACAGTAAAATCGGTCAGAAATGCAACTGGAACAAATGTGTTCGAAGGAAAGAAAGCCAAGCAAACGTCTCAGGTACTGGAACTGTGCAAACACAGCAAGTAACATAAAGATTCCCCTCAGGGGAAGAACAATATGCAGAAATCTTGATGCTTTTGTTCACTTAGTGCAGGGCCCGGCAGAGAACGGGAATGGCTGTGTCCTGCTGTTAAACACCTTTTCACTCCTGAGGGAGCCAGGTCCTGTGGCTGTGTGTGCTCCTGGAAGGGAAGCGCGGAGGCACTGGGGACATTTGTCTCGTACGAGCTGGAGCAGCCTCATGGCAGCTCTGGGCTGGGCTGTGAGAAGAATTTCACCAGGAAGCCGTGGATTATTGAGGTGTGTTTTGTAGTAGCTGGAGTCCATCCAAGTGTCACCATCCATCAAAAACCGAGGAAATCCCATATATTATTTCAAGGGAATGACTTCTCATGAGTGCCTGGCTTGTGTCCTTGGCACTGCTTCAGTCTCCAAAGGCCACATCCCAGGTGTGGCCCCAATGGCATCTCCCACCAAGGTCACACCAGCCTCGTGTCCACAAAAATGTGGGTGTTGGTGTAAGATGAGCCCACAGCTATGGAAGCAGCAGGCTTTTGTCCCTGAGAATCCAGCAAAATATCCCTTCTCTGGGCATTCTGGATTACTTCTTTTGTTCTGAAAGAGGCATCATCTGCCCTTCACAGAATCATAGAGTCGTTTGGGCTGGAAGGGACCTTAAAAACCATCTCGTCCCACCCCCTGCCATGGCAGGGACACCTTCCACTGTCCCAGGTTGCTCAAAGCCCTGTCCAGCCTGGCCTGGGACACTTCCAGGGATGAGGCAGCCACAACTCCTCTGGCCAGCACCTCACCATCTTACAGGGAAGAATTTCTGCCTCATATACAATCTAAACTTATCCCCTTTCAGCCTGAGGCCATTTCCCCTTGTCCTTCCTGCACCACATCCTCACTGCTGCTCCTGTTCAGGGGGTTTGAAGGCTAAAGCATCACACTGATCTTTCTAAGCACCTTGCAGTTCTATGTCACATGAAGATATTAAAAAAAAAAAAAAATACTCCAAACTGGATTTTGAGCTCCTTTTGTCCTCCAGTGGATGGCACCAGGAGCTGCTGGCCCTGCCTGGGAGGAGCAGAGTTTCTGAGGGGCTCCCACTGAATCCTTGTCCCCGACTCCCTTCGTGCTCGCTGCCTTTCACTTATTGAATTAGAATAAATTGGAACTTTCATAAAGGGTGATATAAATCATTATCTCGAGTTAGCAGATGCGGGCTCACCAGGGTAGAGCTCTGTTAATAACTCCTTCGGATTAGGGCTGATTGGTACAATTTGAAACTTGTTTCTCTCAGCTTGATCAGTCTCGTTGTGACTGTGGCAATTATCCCATTTCACTTTCAATAGCTCAGCACAGAGGAATTGCTGCCTCCAATCCATCCCTCTGTAATGAATCCAGTGTGATATGTTCGGTCCTGTGGACAAATATACCCTTAACTCCCCCCTACTCTGAAATAAGCATTAAAAAAAATAAATCCTGTGTCCAAATGACACACAGGAATGTGTCTTTTAGGGAATGAGATGCTGAGTGTCTATGTAAACATCATTGAGGTATTTGGCCACAAAAAGCTTCTCTTCATTCTTACAGCATCATTTGTACTTTTTGGCAGTCTTCCTGCCTGGGAAATTAGATTAAAAAACAGTGGTTTATCCAAGCATTGAAGCTGTTTGAATAGATTCTGATGAATGTGTTACATGCTGAATTTGTGGGGTTCTGTTAAATAACTCATCTGGTGATATTTTTCTTTTTTCTTTTTTCTTTTTGTTTGTTTGGGTTTTGTTTTTGGTTTTTTGTGTTTGGGGTTTTTTTTGTTGTTGTTTTTTTTTGTTTTGTTTTTCTCCAGGAGTCATTAATAAATGATATAATGAGTGAGCACAGAATTCTCATAATAATATATTTGACAAGTATTTGCTTTCAGTCTCTTTTATTTGACTCCAACGACAAGGCTGGGTCTCAGTTTAACACACTCATGAAGAACACACTAAACTTTGACAATAGCTCCACACTAATTTCTTTTTAGAAAGACACTTGAACAAGTGTTGGCTTTAAGGCCACCTTTAGATCTTACCTGAGATACCTTGCTGGACCGTGGGCTTTAGCAGTAAGGTGGACCTTGTGCTTAAATCATTGCAGCGATGGTTTTCTTGCAGTTACCAGTTCTGCTGTTGGCTCTTTATAACCTTTCCATGTATATTAGGAGCACGAATTGCAAATTATTTCCATGTTTCCTGGGATCAGGAGCTGCACAAGTGTCTCTGAACCATCCCCAGCTCACAAGCTTTAAAAGTATTCCCTTTCCTTCCAACTATTGTTTGGTCTTTTGGCTTGTAAATTCTTTAAGCCAGGACTGCTGCTCACTTCTTGTTCACACAGCACCTCATTCCATGTTTTATGCAGCCAATAAAATGCTAGAAATTAAAATACATGGACTGGTTTGTCTCCCACTTCCAGCACCAAAGCTGTGCGTCACTGATGCCCACAGAGACGTGCCAGTGAAAGCAACAGCGTGATCCCGCCCAGCTGTAATTCCCAGCCATGGGAATACGCCTTCCCCTGTTGAATTCAGACCCAGTGCACATCTGTTCCCAGAAATTGTTTGAGGGTGCAGCTTAAATAAATGCTGGTGTCCCAAAGTTTTGGAGGAGCATCCAATCCCTTCTCCCTGCTCTTGCCAGCTGCCTCCTGCTCAGCTTGGAGTGCTCAGCCTCTTGCAGGGGCTTGGACAGCTCTGAATCACACTGCTTCCAATATGTTTCTACTAAAAATAATAGTAGTAATTAATGCTCTTAGCTTTAGTGCTGCCATCTGCCTTGGTGCCAGCCACAATGGCTTTTTCCCCTCTGTATTCCCCAAAGCGGGAAGGAGGAGGAAAGCAAGGACAGAGGCAGCTGCTTGGGCTTTTCCCAGCACCTCTGTTTCAGCTGGCAGGGATTCTCCCAACGGGGGCAGGGAGAAGAGGGGGTTGTCTGGTCTTCAGAGACAGCAAGAGGCACTGAACATCCTCAGAGCAAAGGTAACAGAGATCAAAGACAGATTTGGATGGAAGGAAGGTGGTTACACATGAGCTGTAACCTCTCCTGAAGGTAGAGGGGTAAATAACCCAGCATCCTTAGGAGGTGCTTTCAAGACAGAGAGCTCTGTAGTGTATTTTCACAGAATCATGGAATCATTTAGGCTGGAAGAGACCTCCAACATCATCAAGTCCAACCTGTGACCAATGGATGGCTTGTGACCAATGACAACGGCTTGTCACCCAGCCCAGAGCACTGAGTGCCACTGGCATTCTTTGGACACCTCCAGGGATGGGGAATCCACCTCCTCCCTGGACAGCCCCTTCCAATGCCTGGCAATCCTTTCAGTGAAGAAATTCTTCCTGATGCCCCCTCTGACCCTCCCCTGGCCCAGCCTGAGGCGGTTCCCTCTCCTCCTGTCCCTGTTCCCTGGGAGCAGAGCCCGACCCCCCCGGCTGCCCCCTCCTGTCAGGGAGTTGTGCAGAGCCACAAGGTCCCCCCTGCGCCTCCTTTTCTCCAGGCTGAGCCCCTTTCCCAGCTCCCTCAGCCTCTCCTGCTGCTCCAGCCCCTTCTCCAGCTCCGTTCCCTTCCCTGGACACGCTCCAGCCCCTCAATGTCCTTGTTGCAGTGGGGGGCCAGGACTGGACACGGCACTAAGGTTTTGAAGGGATCTGTCTCACTGCAGACCACACGAGGTAACAACGAGGAAGGGATGGGTGTTGGAAGTTTGCTCTGTCATCTCAGCTCTTGGGATGGGATGGTCAGAGATGAGTGCAGGAGCCCCACTCTCCTCTCCATCTCTGGAAAAGTTTTCTTCCCCAGGCCCTGCAGATGTCAGGAGCACGCAGGCAAGTTGGGGAATTGAACAAAAGGAAGTGGCAGCGTGTTTAACAAACAGCATCAAAAAAGGTTAACAAACAGCATCAAAAAGGGCATCTGTCACAGTGCATCACCTTCTGTTCCTCCCAGGCTCCTGCCACAGCCTTTCCCTTTGCCTTGCCTATGTCCCCTAATTGCGGAATTTGCTGACTGTCCTACTGGAGGGCAAAAGAGCCACTTCAGGTTTGGAGGAGAGGAGGTGTTTATAGAGGAAAAAAACCTGCTTGGGTACACTAACTGCAGCAGTAAAAGTAATCCTTACTCCTGGCAGCAAGATTTGGGATTGGGGATGACAAAACTGTGTCAGACAGCAGGGCCCCTTCAGCTCTCGAGATAGGGGACTTTTAAAGGCTGTACAAACCTCTTCTCCCTGATCCTTGCTCAGCAAGCTGGGAGGCCTTTCCTCCCATCAGAGGAGAAGAGCTATCACATCACACGTCAGCAGCCACATCTCTCCTTCACACTGAATGACACTTCAGAAGAGACCTGTTGATCCCAGTCCTATCTGGCACAAGTGTGCTCTGAGAAGCTTATTTTGACTACAGCAAGGAGAAAACAGTTGTTGAGGGATAGGGAAAAAGCCAGCACGTAAGGAACTGCAGCAGCCCAGGTTTTGACACATTTGGCCTAGAAGGGATATTTTTGATAATTCAAAATCTGCACAGCTGGCCCAGGCTCCCAATCCTCCACAGCCCACAGCACCTTGCAACCAAACTCAGTCTGTTCCCTTGCTGGGCCAGAAGCTTTAACTGTCAAGGTCTGAAAATTGCAGGGTTTGAGCAGTTTTTGTACACGGGGCTTATGTTCCTTGCTTACTTTCTTCCTTGCATCAAACCCTGGTGTCTTAAATGGGAACACATCTCCAGTTCCCTCCTTCCTCCCCAGATGGTGCTGAAGGGATTTAAGGTGAGAGTCTCAGCCGAGGGTCTCAGCCCAAATGAAGTAAAAGCATCCCAGCAGTCACCTCCAGCCAGGCTCAGGGGTCACTTCCTGAGGAGAACTAATAGGTCTGTAGCTCTTTCATCACCCTTCTTTGGTATTTTTTTTTCTTTTTAAATAAGTGTCTGTATAAAAATCTGGATTAGATAATAAATTTCTGCTTTTTAATGAAAAATCGAAAAAAAAAGTTGTAAGAAATGTCAATTATGATTAACGCTTCAACGCGGAGAAATGACATTATCACGAGTGTTGTATGGAATTGAACAGACATCACCTGGCATTTGCCATCAGGGCTTGGCAGCTCTCCAGACAGGTCGCTACTTAGCTTTAAAGGTAGGAAAGTTGTTCCAGTTTTAAAGTTTTGCCATTTACTTTCCACTTTGGGAAAAAAAAAAAAAATGAAGTAAAACTTTGCTGTGAAACAAAATTCCTGAAAAAAAATCACACACACACATACACAAAAAAAAAAAAAAGCAAAAAGCAAAACAACCATATCCCCATCTTATTTTTAAAAAGAACAAAAATAATTCTGCTCCATGTCACCTTGGAATCAGGAACTTTTAATTTGTGGATGCCGTCTGTAGTGGGTTTTAACAAGCTGCTGTTGATCCCTCCAATGTCCCTCTGTCTTTGTACTTAGCAACAAATGACGAATCATCGAATTGTAGGATCCTGGAATGGTTTGGGTTGGAAGGGACCTTCAAGACCATCCAGTGCCACCCCTGCCATGGGCAGGGACACCTTCCACTATCCCAGGCTGCTCCAAGCCCCGTCCAGCCTGGCCTTGGACACTTCCAGGGATCCAGGGGCAGCCACAGCTGCTCTGGGCACCCTGTGCCAGGGCCTCCCCACCCTCCCAGGGAAGATTCTTTTCCTAATATCTAATAAATATCTAACATCTAATCTAAACCTATTCTCAGTTTGAAGCCATTCCCCCTTGTTCTGCCCCCTCATACCCGTAAATATTTCACAGGGATCTTAAACTAGCCCAATATTCCTGTCTTCAAACCCAGCCCCAGCTCCCCCCCTTCCCCTGCCTTGGCCCTGGAACAAGAGAAAGTGTAAACAAACACAACAACCTCCAAAGTATTTCAATAACAAAATAACTAAAGCAATTCTCCGAGGGGCTGGTAAATAGCAGCCAAGCTATCAGAGCCCAGAGGGGGAAAAGTTCAGCCGAAACTAGTTACAAAATCTCCAGATGCGGTGTGACAAACTCCAGCCTGCTCCTGCTCTTGCTCCCGTTGCCATTTTCCAGCAGAATGACAGTTTTCAATTACTGGGCTGTAGCTAAGAGCAAATTGTGCACTTCAGCAGCTGGAGTTCTCTCTCCTGATTTTCAGACGTTGCTGGGCAAAATGTACAGGGGCAGTGGAAATGGCTTTCTGTGCACAGCTAACTGAGCAAGGACATGCCCAGAGACTGTCAGGAGCAGGGGAAAGTCAAAAGGACCTGCAGGCACGGAGGGGGGATGGACCCCAGCCCCCTCACCCCCCTCTCCTCCCCCAGCAAGGAGACTCCAGCTCTACCTGCTGCAAGAGCAGACCTGTGTCAACCTGTCTGCCTGAACTTTAAACATGATTTAGATTATTTTTTTCCCCCCTAAATGTCTAATTCTCTAAATAGCCTGAGATCTGGATCACTTTATCCTCATTCTTACCCAGGTAATAAACTTCCCCTTTCCCCCACTAGAGAGTCCCATTAGAGCAGAACCTGGATTTCTGGATCTAAGGATGTAATTGAGCTAAAACACATCCACAGGTGGTCAGTCCTCTTTGTATGACCCGGGCAGGAGGAGGCAAGCCCAGGTTTAATGGGGTGCTGGAGGTGTTGTATGGAGGTACTGTTCAGCTGACATGTGGAATGACTCAGGGGAAGTTACCATAATAAAATATTTATCCTAATAAAAGTCAACATGGAGAGCCTTTGTCTCCCTATTCTGTGCAGGGCAGTTTCACCTGAGCAGAGACACTGAAGCCTGGGGCAGAATTTCTCCTGTTACCTCTGGGCCAGCTTGGATCTGTAACCAGCTGCAAATCATGGAATCATTTAGGTTGGGAAAAACCTTAGGATTATTGAAGCCATCAAGGAACAAACAGGGCTGGGCAGACGGACCAGGCTGGCAGCACCCCAGGTTTGCCAACAGCTCCCTGAATGTTGTCCACAAAGTGGACTCGGTGAAATCTTTCCTGCTGGGCACCTTGGGGTCGGCCATTTGAGTATTTATATTTTTAAATTTACGACAAATGAATGTTTTAACCTGCCTGCCTTACTCGTTGTTGCAGAAACCCTTGCCCTGCAAAGAGATGCCAGCGAACACCACAGGCTGCTCTGCACTTCTGTGGCACCACCTTCCCTCATCCCCCACCAGGGCAAGCGACACTGGGGAAAATAAAGCATTACACGTGCTCTGCTGATCCAGGAGAGCCAGCTCTGGGCTGAGCCCCGTGCCTTCCCTCAATACCATCCTCCCTCTGCCTCCTGCATGCCTCGGACAGCCGCTGCCCGCACGGACCCTGTCAGAGCAGGAGCTGCGCTGGGCAGCGTGCAGTTCTCCTGCACCCGGTGAGTCAGGCGGGCGCTGCTGTCCAAACAACCTTAAACTGCTCTGACGGAGCTGGAGAACCTGGAGAAAGCTCCACTCGCATGTGACATCGTCTCGCAGTGCATCCCTGCCAAACGGCAAGGAGGAAGGCAGAGGGTAGGGCTGGAGGAGCACTCTTAGTGGTGACATGCCATTTTTAGCCATAATTATGTAAATTGCATAATTCATCTCGAAATATTGAGGGGGTTTTTTTTCTGTATTTACTGCAATTACGTCAATTGACCTATTTATGTTATCTGACGTGCTTATCATTAAAATGGGACAATATATCCCATTAGATCCTCTTACTCCATTGAATGGAATGATGATTAATTATATCATAAAAAGGAACTGTGCTACGCATCTCTGAGCATGGAATTTGAGGCTTAAAATAAAACAAACTACTCTCGTAATTTCCTGTCTTAAAAGTGCATCTTTCCCACTTGGGAAATATGCCCAGGGTTCCCCACATGGCATCATTCTTGTCCACATTAATATCAAAAAGATGTTTAGAAAGCCAAACCAGTTTATTTCTTGTAGCACCTACTGCTCTATATTATGCAGAGACAACACGTCTAAAGAAAAATCCAACAAACCTGCCTCATCTATGACTTCATTACTCTGAGAATTTCCTTCCAGAGTGAAGGAAAAGGGGTTTTCCCAGCTACATTGGTTATAACTTGGAAACCACCTCCTGCAGTTCTTTCAGACTCTGGATCTGTCAGGCCTTGTTAGTGAAACAGTGGCTCTGGGAATGCAGGATGACAGGTGAGGAATGCAGTTTTAATTCCTGCCCTAAATATCAATTTGAAAGTGCACGATAGAGCAACTTGGTCATTTTTTTTTTCCTAAATAAGGGCTTTATCCCCATCCTTACTTGAGCCAAGCTCTGCCTATTTCTCTGCATCTAAACCTTGTCCTCCTCCAACATATTCCACTTCAGCAATATCTTGTTTCAGCAAGGCCACGAAAGTTTAGACCTGAGCCCAGACAGAAAAGCATGTGTGGTGCTTTAGATGTGTGCTGGGACTCAGGGTGACCACTCAAAGGCACCAAGGGTGGCCCCGTTCTCCCAGTTTTGGGGCACTGCAAGTTTAGACCTGAGCCCAGACAGAAATGCCTGTGTGGTGTTTCAGATGTGTGCTGGGACCCAGGGTGACCACTCAAAGGCACCAAAGGTGGCCCCGTTCTCCCAGTTTTGGGGCACTTACAAAACTCCTTTAGTTCTTCATTTTCTGGACAACGGTGCTGGCCCAGTTTTTTTAGTTCCTAACATGAGAGTCCCTGTGCACTGCTTTCACATTCAGAATGAGTAATGACCACATATCCTCGGGGCACTCAGGGCTGCGGGGACAAGAGCCCTCAGAAGGATCACCAGAGGGATCCGTGGAGCTCAGCGCTGCGGACTGTCTCCTCAGAAATGCCTGTTAAGTTTCTTGGTACTGTTCCTGCTCAATCCCAAACCATCTGCTGCTCCTTGGAGCAGGCAGAGGTGATGGACAGAAAGAGGGGATTATTGCAATGTGCCCCTTCTTAGCTGATCTCAGCCTCCCTCAGCAGCCAGCACGTGGTCCCAGAGGGAATGGTTTCAGCTCGTTTTAATCCAAGGGAAAGGGCTCGAGTGCACCTAAAGAGGGTTTCATTGTCGTTTGTTTTACTCAATTAAAAACCTGCAGACACAGATTAGCTCCCTGCTGCTCAGTGTAGGAATTCTTTTAACACTGCAGTGATTTACGATCTACCAGGCAGCATTTAACCAATGTCATCCAGAGCCCAGAGATGCTGAACACGGGGCTGGTCACTCGTGTTAATGAAAAATGGATTGGAGGTGACAGCCACTTGCGTGGCTGCATTTTGATAACGGATGACAGAGTGGGGCTGGAGCCGAGGGAGGCTCTGTAATTAATATTACAGTAGGATCAGGTATGTAACGGAGAGCTTGACTTGGAATTAAAATCAATACAACAGCTGTTGGGACGTGTCACTCCTGGTCCCTGGGCCCTGAGACGTTCTGCCAGATGGAAGAAGGGCTGATGGGAAGGTGATGACACGCAGTGAATATCCATCTTGTGTTCACTTCAGGCAAGAAATTATGCTTAGTGGAATGTGTTGGCAGCTTGGGGATGTTATATTGGCTTTTTGTTAGGGTTTTCTTTTTCCTTTTTTTCTCTTTTTAGTCAATGGATGAGCAGGAGGGTCTATGGGCCACCTCTCTCTGCTGCTGTTGCTAATTTTCTTTTCAAACACCATTTTACACCAACCAATTACTGTGGTGTTGTGGTGAGGGAGGTTTTTGGGTTTCCTTTATTTTCCAGTCTTCCTGCAAGTCAGAAAAAATCAAGTCTAGTGTCTATGATGGTCGTGGCTCTTATGAAAATAGAACACAGCTCCATGTTTCTGACAAAGCACATTGTTCTCTTGCAGCAGCAGGAACATCTCTATTTTCAGCCTCCCTCTTCTGCTCCCTTCCTTCCCATCCACTCCAATGGCCAAGATCACCTCCAGAGTTGCTGTTCTCATTTTAAAAGGAGTTTACTTTGAGGCATCAGAATGTGGAGAAGTGAAAAGATCAAGTGGCATCTGAATCAGGGTAGCAGAGAAATCATTTGTGTATTTCTAGAAAATTCTTCTAAAGGAAAAAGAAATCATAAATTGAAAATTCAACTTTTTAACCACTACCATGAACAAAAAAAAATCTGTGTTGCGGGCGAACATAGGTTATGGATGATCAAGATAGATGATGCTTTGCATTCCACACCAATGTTGACCTTCGTCCCAGCTTGGGGGTTTTGTGCCATAAACCAGAATTTCCAAACACAAAGTGCAAATCCATTTTTGTTCAGAAATGCCAATGGGAATAACATGACAATGATGGAGGTTTTTCTGCACTTTCGTAAGTTCAGTTAAATTTAAATGTGGTTATTTAGGAAGTTGGGCTAGTTTTACAACTGGTTTTAGTTCCAGCAAAACAAAATCAAGCCCACGGATCATAGTAACACTCCAAAACAGCTTTAGACAGCGTCTTTTTGGGCATGAACAGTAGAGCTGCAATCTGTAAGCATTATGGTTGGACACTGTAGCAACCAAATACCAGAGCAGCCAGAAAATGAGCAGCAATCTCTATCTATCAGATGAAGGGAAATCCATTATCTCTATGCATTGCCCTGAGGCTGGAGTTCAAAGCTCAAGCCAGCCTCAGAACAAAAATCGAGTCAGAAATGATGCCCAAATTCCTGTCAGCCCCAGCGAGTGTGACAGAAGTGCTTGTTAACATCCAGCCCCGAGATCAAGGGTGTCACTGTACCCCTGCAGCTTGGGGTGCCTGCATCAGGGCCTCCTCCAAAGGCCACCAAAGACAGTAAAAGAAAGGCCCTGACTGATTTCATTAAGTTTTGGAACTCCTCTTAATGAAAAGCCCATCTGCTACTCAATTCACAGGCTCCTGAATCTCTCACCTTCTCTTCTTCTACTCCCTGCCAAATAAAAATCGTGTCTCTCCTGACAGCACAGAACTTTTCAGTTTATTTTTGACCTGAATTCCCATAGTGGGGTTCATTTGGGGTGGGTTCATTTGCAGGTTTCTTGCTGTACAAAGAATTCTGGGCAAATGCACTCAGTTTGGTTATTTCTCCCCACAGACTAAACCTTCAGCCACAGATTTGCGAGTGGGTTAATCCAACAAGCCAAGATGTCCCACTTCACTTCAATGTGTGAATGATCCCTCAGGGAGTTTAAACTTTATCCCAAGTTGTCATCTGTGCATTTTACCAGCCCTAAAGGCCCCAGAAATAGCAGCTCTGATGTGCTGGAGCTGCGCCTCCCAGGAAGGCTGGCTCAGAGAGGAATCAGCTGGAGATGCTCCTCTGTGGCACCAGAGGCAAGAGCTGTAGCCATGGAACCTGTGAGTGTGAGGGGTGCAGCACATCGCTTACAGGCCAGACCTGAGCCATATGAGCATTTTTATTCAGATCCAAGACTTCTCCGGTGGGTTCAGGTCTATTATTGCTCCTCTCACTCTTTCTTTTTACTGAAATGTCTTCATTTGCAGTACGTGCAGACACTCGTATGCCTGAGATGTCTGGACAACTGGCCTGATCATCAGAGCAAAGCTCCCAGCTCCTCAGGCCTGGAAAATGTGGGAATGACATCTGTTCATCCAAACAGCTGCCCTGGTGCTGCACCAGCTCCCTCAGGTTGGTTTAGAACCACAAAGAAGGAAGGAGCACGAGCACAGATCTCTGCTGCCCGTTCCTCTCCTAAAGCACACTCACATTTGTGCCATCTTTAAGCACCAGTGACAAGATTTTGTCTGAATTCTTAGCTGGATTTGAGAACTCTGTGAGTAAGAAATGCAGTTGCTCTGTTCAATTTTATATGTGCAAGTAAGTGCGTGCATGTACTCCCACAAAATTCAGACACTTAACCTCTGAATGAGGAAAAGAAAAGCAGTAGAGTCCTTATGAGACACTCCTGACTGTACAGCAGCATAACTTGAGTGGTTACTGAAATAATAATTTATTTTGTAGGGTTTGTATACAAACAAAAGGAATCTGTGCTTAGAATAAATTATTTCCTTTCATGGGTTAAGTCACAAAGTGTCTGGAAGCAAAGAGTTGTCAGCTGCAGGAACTGGCAAATAGATCTGAATAACATATGAAATTTGGAGAACTTTGTGATCTCTTCAGACAATATGTGGATATGCATCAGTATGCCATGTTCTTTGAATAAATTATTCCTTTTAAATTATTCACTCAGTTCTAGTGATTGTTAAAATGAGGGGATTTTGACATAAAGTGCTAACTAGTGAGATTAAAAAAAAAAGCTGTATACTTCTTTTTTTTTAAATCTTTCTAGCATTTTCTACCTGCATTAACATCACTTTTTCCTTTTCAGATAACTTTTTCTTTAAACTTGCCTCTCTTTCTCTTCTTTCTGTCTACCCCTTTCTTCCTCTTTCTTGGCAGCACTGCCTGAAGACAAAACAATTTCTCTGAAGGAGATCCTTTTAGGCTATGAGGGGATTAGGCCTTGGAGCAGAGATCTTGTTTGGATCAGCTGTGGAACTCACAGGAGTCCTGTTAAAGGCCTATTAAAATTCCATGTAATACTTCAGTAAGTAACATGTGAATCCCCAGCTCATCTTTGGGAATTAGAGTGTGCAGAGCTTCCCTGGCTGCTGGCAAGAAGGTTAGGCAGACCCAGGACTCGTTTGTTTGAGGAACAGGACATCACCAGCCTGTTTCCTACACCTCCAAGAAAACATTGGAGTGAAATACTGCAGAGGGAAATTGTTCTTGAACTGAGGGATCTGACTGATGGTCATCCGAGGCTGGCGACTGACCGCTGACCACGGCCATTCCGGGGATGGCACCCAGGTACAGGAGACATGGGCATCTCGAGGGAAGGTTTGGAAGATGAGGTTTCATTCATATAGCTTTAATCAGGAGCTCTCTGCAGTATAAATTCAGCAGAGTATCTCAGAACGAGCTGAAATTGCTCTCAGCAGGTTGGTATCTGCCTTGAGATCTCCTAATTCTGCTCAGACAAGAGACATGATAAGAATAGACATTTTCTCTGCTCTGCAGACATTTTTCCTGCTTGGATTTGAGATCTGGAAGTCTTTCCTTTCCTTCAGTTTCTTGTTATTTTCAAAGTTAAAAAATTAGGGATAGCTCTCAATATGTGCTTGGGTAAACGCAATATTTATATATTCTTATAACGTTATATTCTGGTGAGCACCCAGCACTGCATCAAGCTTTGGGGGTACTCTTATGCTGCCAAAGAAATAATTCACTCGACTCTACAGCAAACTGCCAGAGGCCGAGGAGGCAAAGGAAAGGAAAGGTGAGGTGAAATGTGATTTGGAAAGAAAGTCTTTGGTGTCTCAGAAACTAAAAGCAGCTGATCCAAACCCTGTCAAAAGTAGAAACCCATGCTTGGTGTGAGGCTGGCACTTCCAGCTTGGCATCCACTTCCAACTGAGCCCTTTGGAACTCAGAATTTCTCTCTTTTCCCATGGCATGGCCATGGCTGCCTTTCCCTGATGTGCTTCAACCCCCAGCCTTGCCAGCACTGGCCTGTCAATGGGGCAGCTCGTATCTCCTCCCACTCGCTCATTAGTCTTGGCTTATGCTGAAACCTTCTGTGGACATTTCCTTTTTTAAGAGGATCTCAGAGCTTTTTACAAATCTTTATTGATTAAGCATCAAAACCTTCATCTGATGTAGATAAGTTTAATGCTATTATCCAGATTTTACGAGGCAGATTTATTGAAGACAAGAGAAGGTAACTGACTTGGTCAAGGTCAGACATCAGTGTGGTAGGACAGGAAACAGAGCTGGGCTTAGGTGGAGACACTCCGAGCTCTTCACAAATTGTATTTGTATTTATTGTGCCTTTGGATTTTTCAGGCAATGTTATGGATTTTGCCAGCAGAACGCCAAGGGAGATATGACCCCAGGGCACCGGTGGTGTGTCAGCCACGGCTGCCACGGACCTGGTCTCCTCCACTTCCTCCGAGGTGGGTCCTCAGCCGAACTGAGGGATCAAACTGTCAAAGAGCTGCTGGAAGGAAATTTAACACTCGCTGGGCACCTGCTCGAGAGCCAGGCAGAGCTATCGGGGGGCTGGGCTCTGACGCTGTGTAAATTTTATGGATCTGGACATCCATAAAAAGAAACCTGTGGCCTTTTCCCCTCAGGCAAAGCCTTGCCTAGAGGCTGAATCCCCTCTCCCATGCCGGCAGGAAGGAGCGGAGCAGCGGGAGCCGGAGCCGGAGCCGTGCCCGTGCGCGGAGCCGCAGCCGCGGATCGCACCTGCCCCCGTGAGCCCAGGGCCGGCATCGCTCGGCCCCGCGCAGCCTCCCACCTTCCTCCAGCCTTCCGCGCTATGAAAAACGGCCCTTCGGGGCAGAGTTTTAAAGGACTCTCCTTTTCTTTCCGTCCTCGCTGTTTCGATGGCCAGCTCCGGGTGCAGCCGCGTTAGGCAGAGGGGCAGAAGCTCGGTGTTTTCCGTCTCCAGCACGCCGTGCATCCCTGCCCTGCTGCGGTGTCCTCACCAGGCCATGCTGAGACAATGATTTTTCCATTTTTTTTGATTCTTTCTGCTTTGCTGTTGGCTGTGCACGGTGCCAAGCACACAGTATTTTAATAGTTTAAATTAAGCTTGTGTTTGGAAAATGTTTTGGGATGCTTCATAATAGCCATGGGATAAAATGAGTAATTATTTACGCAGCGTCTGTAAGAAACTCTGTGGTCCCTGAATGAGCTCCTGTCCCCTAAGCCTCATATTGATCACAGAATCACTGAATCATTTGGGTTGGAAAGGATCTTAAAGCTCATCTCATTCCACCCCCTGCCATGGGCAGGAGACCTTCCACTATCCCAGGTGGCTCCTAGCCCCGTCCAACCTGGCCTTGGACACTTCCAGGGATGAGGCAGCCACAGCTTCTCTGGGCACCCTGTGCCAGGGCCTCACCACCCTCTCAGGGAAGGATTTCTTCCCAATATTTAATCTAAATCTACCCTTCTTCAGCTTAAAACCATTCCCCCTTGTCCTGTCACTCCATGCCATTGTAAGAAGTCCCTCTCCAGCCCTTTAGAAGGTCATGTCACCTTGGTCTCCTCTGTTTTTCCCATTTCTGTGGAAGCCTGGCCATGTCTCATCCCTGACTGACTTTTTTTTCATGAGTTTATTCTCTCTCCACTAACTTCCAAGGAAACTTCTGAGCTACTTCCTCCCCTATCCCCAGCTAGTCTGAATAGTTAATTTGCTAATGCCTGGATATCAGGGAGAGATCCCAGTGTGTGTCAGCTCCCAGGAACTCAGCAGTTAAAGCTTTACAGGGGTTGCATTCTTCAGGAACCAGCCATTGTGCCTGACACCTCACTGCTGCCTGGATTACTGCACACCACGCTGTACATTTTGATGAAGCAAATGATGCAGCATTCTGCCCTGGCAGATCATCCAATCCAGGGAAAAAACTGAATGGGCATGATAAAACCAGTGATTTAATAGGATGTCTGCCCTGCTGTTCTCCAGTTTGGGGGATTCATGTAAGTGAGGAGCAGATGGGATCTCCAGGGGGAAATTCTAGTCTTGCAGTTCTGAAACCAATGTAAATTTAGTACTGTATTTCTAAAGTGTTGTTGGAAAGCAGCCAGGAGTCTGAAATCTATCCAAGGTTTTCACCTCTCTGATTCCTATATATATTTTTTTAAAATATATATAACTGTATATAAAGTAAGTTATATATACACATACTTACTTATTCATATGTTGTTCATGGGTGGGAATATGAGGTCTCATTCTCGCGTGTTTGTGGTTCATCTTGCTTTAAATGACGCTTGAGTCTCCATTTTACCCTTTTTGAAATTAGAGAGAACATCAAAGTCTTGACCAACTGCAACTACCAAGGAAATGCTTCCAGTGCTCCCGAGAACAGGCTCTGGCAATGCTGTTGTAGCAGCCAAATTTTAATTTGTACCAGCCAAGTTTTAACTTTCCAAGTCCCCAAATCCCTCATGTAATCGAAATGGATAGTGACATTTGTCACTCTTTTGTACCCAGCTGCCCAACAAAGCGTTACTCCCAGCTACTGGATCATCATCCATCTTCTGCCCCTTGAAGATGGTTGCTCAGAAAAAAACCCTCTTTCACTTCCCTGTCCATATTATATATTTTATCCAGCTCCTGAAGGAAGGGAGGAATGCTGTAAACAGAGAACCTTTTCTAGAGGTTGTTAGGGTTGCACCCAGGCTGTGGGACAGTGCTGATTTCCATTAAAACCCTCTCAGGCCATCCTAGAGGTAGCACCTTTCCTCTGGCACGCTCTGCATCCCGTCCCTCATGCTCCCTTCCCAGCAGTGCACTGAATGATGTGAAAGTACCAGAGCCAAGAGAAATCTTGGCCCCATCCTATCTAATCTGATCAACAGAGCAAGAGTGATAGAAATCCGCAAACCCTGCCAAGAAAAAGGTTTTCTTTGGCTAGCGCTGACATTTGGCATGATATGTATTTGTGATTAAAAAAAATAATCAACAGGAACGTCCCTTGAAAATCAAAACTAAGACTGCATGATGTAAAACCAGGAGCTGACATGAAACAATCTCCTTTAGCAAGGGCTGCCGGGTCGGCTGACATTCCATACTGATTTTGGGAAAAGCCCGAGGATGGAAAGACTTCGTGTCACTACATGCCACCCCCATTCTTGTTGTAAGGAACCTGCACAGCACCAGCACCCTCAAAGCAACAGGGGCCTTTCAACCAGTTCTGGCAATCAGGATTTATAACATTTGTAGTCCTCTTTTGTAGGGTTTCCCCCCAGGTAAGAATCACAGGATGGGTCAGGTTGGAAGGGATCACTGTGGGTCATCTGGTCCCACCTCCCTGCTCCACAAGAGCCATCCCAGTGCACATGGCACAGGAGTGTGTCCAGAGGGTTCTGGAATATCCCCAGTGAGGGAGACTCCACACCCTCTCTGGACAATCCGTTCTGGTGCTCGGCCCTGCACAAAGAAGAAGTTCTTCCTCATGTTCAGGTGGAACTTCCTGGGCGTCAGTTCCTCTGGTGCCATGGTTGGGCCCCATGGAGCAGAGCCTCATCCACGCTCTTGGCACCCACTTTAAGTATTTATACACATCAGTGAGGTCCCCTCTCAGTTGTCTCTTCTCGAGTCTGAACAGCCCCAGCTCCTTCAGCCTTTCCTCATAAAAGATGCTCCAGTCCCTCCATTGTCTTCGTAGCCCTTCATAAGACGAAGCCTTCTATGTCTTTTCAGCTGAATTTACTACAGAAGCGTTAAATGGGATGTGATCACAAATTTGTCAATGTGCAAGCGAGATGCAGTGATCTGGACTGGGAAAGGAAAAATCAGCATTTTTCCAACCCCCTTCAAAACTCTCATTTAGACGTTATTCTTCAGGCTCAGCTTAAATGACACTAAGGAGTTAAATTTGGCTTCTTGCTTTGTCCCACCTTGCATCTTGTAACTTTTAATGAAAGTCCTCAAAATTTTTTAAGAAATCAATGTATCCCTATTAAGCGTCTTGGTTTCAATAAATCAGCATTTTCCAATAGAAAATCTGTCTGCCTATTCTTATTTTATTTTTGATCAGTGTTATATTTCAGAGAAATGTATATTGCAGGGCAGCCTCAGAAACAGGTGAATTACTGTGCTGGCTCAGATCCATAGTTCGATTAGATTCATATTTTGCATCTGACAGTGCAGCAGAGAGGTCATTTCAGAATCCATCACCAGAAGTGCAGGATGGAGTTTCCTGCTCGGGGTGAATTTCCTTCCCAGCCTGTTCTTCATAGCTGTGATGCAGCTGAAGCTTCATGAGCAGTCTCGTGGTCTCCATAATCCTGGTCTGAGCGATTTCCCACATTTGCTCCCTTTGGAGAGCCATTCACATTCCTTGACTTCTTTCTTTAAATTTAATTCTCCCAACAACTTCCAAGGCGACCCTGACTTACCTCCACGTGTGGCGAGTGGTGTGCATGGGTGTACTGGGCTCCCCACCAAGTGACCCCTGACGCCACAGATAACCTTTCCTTCCCTACTTCCCTGGGACTGCCATGACCTTTCCTTTCCTACAGGGAGGAGACAAAAAGGCAGCCGCCTCCCCTTGGATCGAGCTGCTGGCTCATTCAGCAGATGTCTGGTTGTGTGCCACTGAGAAAATGTCACTGCCTGCCGCCAGCTCCAAGCAGGTGATTAATGCCAGATTGAGGATTTTTCTCGGCTACATTCGGGTCCTTCTGTTCGCTGCCGCTCGGTGAAATGACAGCCTGGCCCTCGTGCCACTGGAGACCAGAGGAAAGCCTGGCACACGATGGAAGCAGGGACCTTCCAGGTCTCCCACGGGCAGGATGAAGGTCTTAGCAGGAGCCTGGTGCATTGGAGATGAGTGAATGGTTCATCTGGAGCAATTGCTGCAGCCATGGCTCCAGTGAGCGCTCGTGGACACCACCCTTACTCTGTTTGCTTTGCCTCATCAGCTACAAATTGGTCATTAGAAAAATGGTGCTAAGTATCTGTCCTTGCCCCCCAGAGCAGGTGTTTGAGCAGGTGCTATAGAGTTCCCGAACCATTTAGGATGGGGATGTTGCAGGATGCAAGAGGTGGCTGGAGTATGAAGGCGGGTGCAAGAAAGCCTTCGAGGGGTGGGGAGAAAAGTGCTCTTTGAGAGGTTTGATTTTTATCCTGTTAGAAGAGAGGAATGGAGAGGGAAAGGTGAGAGATGAGGGAGGAGTGAGCATGAGAAAGTGGTGCCTTCTTGAACAAAGAGGTATCACAGGAAGCCTTTGTGGGATCCTAGGGAAGTCTTAGGCTTGTGCAGACCCCCACAATAGGGTGATTGCCCAGACTCAAATATGGATTTGTCCTTTCAGGGAGTTTCTTTTCAGCCTAAAAGGGTCAAACGTGATAGCGTGATGTCTCCTGATAAGAGCAAAAAGGATTCTTTCATCCCTTTAGAGGCTTTAAAAAGCAATGTTTGTTCTAAAATACAGTTTCTAAGCAAGCAAACAGAAGAACGCAGTACCCTGACAATCATCTCAAGCACGTTCTCAGCCTTTTTTCAAGTGTTGGGGGTGAAATAAGGAAAAAATCAGCACCTGACTTTCTCTCTTTCCTCTTCCCAAGTCTTCAATATATTTAACTTTGCTCCACATCCTCCCCATGCTCAGCCCGATTGCCTTCCCTGCCACATGCGGGGCTGTTCCTTCAATCTGCCAGTTCCTTTCTGCAAACTGAGGAGCTCCGGACTTGCTGGTGCTGCTGGTTTCTATTCTTTTAAATCTCGTGACTGAAACGAGAGAAAAGAAAATCAAGGCTTTGGCAAAGTTCCCAGTCCTGTCACTTTCTGACCTTGAGCCCATCACATGAACTTCTAATGTCAATATTCCCATCTGTTAAGCCTCACAAATGCACTGTACAGCAAAATTAATAAATTGTATTGGGGTACCTACACTTACAGCCAGGAGGGTTTCTTCCATGAGTAATCCCATCGACGTGAGTGCATTCACATTTAGCAAAGAATTACTCATCAGGAGTAAGGGGCTAGGAATCCAACCTTTCATATTTGTGAAAAGCTTGGGGATTTTTGTGGAAGAAGCTGGAGAAAGAGAAAATCTCTGTGATCTGGGCTGCAAATATGCAGGAATTCATCTCCCATTAGTGTCAGAAGGGCAAGTAAGACTCCCTCTCTTGTTGTTGCTGACTCTCTTCACACTGTCCTTGCTCAAGGGAGTTTTTAAGACTTTTCCCATGTCAGATTAAAACTCTGGAGGAGGAGGAGGGACAGGGAGGTGGTGGGATTGGGAAGCCCATGGAGAAGGGCTGTGCAACACCACCTCTGAGATCTGATTTCTAACTCTGTTGGGCACCTGGAACACCAGAGTCTCTGGTAGGCTTTAAAAGATCTTAAATCTCATGGCTGGTAAGTTAATTCTTAAAGTTCACATCACAAGTGCTCCTTCATGGATACAAATCCTCAGGACAACATCTCCTGTAAAAGTGGTGTTCTGGAGCACACAGGGGAAGTTTGGAGCAGAGTCAGAAGGTGGGGAAGTTATTTGGGTTATAGGATTTATATGGGTTATAGGGGATAGCTGGGTTATATGGACTATAGGGGTTAAATAGGCTGCAGAGGTTATTTGGGTTATATGGGTTATAGGGGCTAAGGGGGTTATAGGAGTTATATGAGTTATACAGGTTATATGGGTTATACAGGTTATATGGGTTATACAGGTTATTTGTGTTACAAGGGTTATATAGGCTATACGGGTTATTTTGGTTACATGGATCATATGGGTCTTTGCCCCCTGCATGAACTACAGGTCAATTCTGGCTCTGTTCAGAAGTGCAGCTCAGGATACTTCATCTCTTCGAATCACCTGGGCAATTCGCTTCCCAATTTCCCTGCTATTCCAAATTTTCAGACCTGGATGTGTCCCCTCCGAGGAAAGCATTGTCCCATTTCCATGCTGTGGGTCCAGAAGTAACAAAATGAGAAGTGACTTTATGTGCCCACTGTTCTGAGGTTTCAGGCTGTCATTGCTGCCCGTGCTTTCTTCCTCAGAGAATTTCAGGAAACTCTTGTTGTTCTTTGCCTCAAAGCTAACAAGCAGCTGGAAATGGCATAGGTTAGTTATGTTTAAAAAGGAAAATAGTTTCTTTTATTTACTCTGTTTTCTTCTTAATTTGCTCAAGTGACCTTTTCTCCATTTAATGTTGAAAAGGACAAACAGAGCAGCTGATTGACCTGAATATCTTTATTCTTGAGCTGCTGAACCCAGGTGCTCACTCACACACAGTTCAGCTGACTTCTCTGGGATTTCAGCCTATTTGCTTTCACATAAACAAAATTTAAAAAGAAACCCAAACATTTAAAACAAAAAACAAACAAAACCTCAAACAAAAACAACAAGAGCACTTTTCAGTTTTTTACCTTTTCTTTCTTTTGCACTTTTCACGGATGCACCTGGATGCCCCTGCAAGAGGATGACACGCTGGTATTGACATGTTTCCTGTGGATGACTAAAACTCCCTCCTTATTTGCAGAAATTCTTTCTTTTCCTTACCTCCTTTGGCCCTTCTCTATTTCTACAATGCTTTCCTTGCGTTGCTGCTCCCATGTGACGATGTTTCCCAGGGCAAAAACATGCAGCTGCTGTTAGAAAACAAGGGAGGAAATACAATATCTCTCCAAACAGCTTTACATTTCATCCAGCCCTTTGATGATCGCTGTGCATTTAACACGTATCTTATGCTGGGCTCCCCACAGCAGCCAACACCTTCTTTCATCTCAGAGAGGATGCAATTCATCTGGATGTGAAAAATTCCAGTTGCTCTTCCCAAAGCCTCTTCTTGTGTGTGCAATCCTTAGCAGGAGGTTTTTTTGCCACTGTATGGCCCACTTGCATCCTTCTCTGAGGTCTCTCTTAAATTAATTTCTTGTCATCTTCCCCTAGACCTGAGTGACCTAAAAAGAAGATAGGGGAGAGGAGAAATTTTGTTCTTTGAACAAACATTGCCCTTTTTCTGCCACATCCTCAGGCTCTTAAAACATCTCTTTAACAATGCTTGTCCTGGGAGCAGTCCCTGGAGCACCTCCCACTATTAACCTCTTTCCATGCTGAAAACTGGACTTTTTTTACAGATCTTAGATTTTTATGTCATAGTTTGTTTTCAATCCATGAAAGGACTTTTACCTCTTACCTCAAGGTAACCCACTAAGCTTTCCTTAATAGCTCCTTGTGAGGGCTCGTCTCAAAAAATCTTTTGAATGCCTAAATAATCCACCTCAGCTTGTTCAGAGATGGCCACTATTTTTGCTAACATTTTGAAATGCATGAAAATTACCATCATGATTTACTGTGGCACCCTCCATGCTGGTTACAATCTGGGGACATTGTGTTTTCCTCTTATCTTTTCTTCAATTGAAGCAAGGTTTACCAGGCTGTAATTCCTCTCCCACCTTTATTTAAGGATGGGTACAACACCGGCCACTTTTCAGCCCTCTGGCATGAGTTCTGATTTTAATGAAAAAGTGACAGGTTTTGTGCTAACAGCTCTACTTCTCTGCTCTCTCATTCCTTCTGAAGCTGTGTCTGGTCCCAGTGACCTATAGAAAATTGATGGTCTCATCCAGGAGTCTGCATGTGTGAGCAGGTCCATTAACTTCCTCAGCCCCCCTCCAGCTTCAGAGAGCCCGGCTGCAGGAACTGAGCCTCTGATCAGGGCTGCTCCCTCCATCTGTCACACTGAGCACGAGTGCTTCCATGCCATCTTATGCTTCATGAATTTTTGGGTGGGTTTTTTCCCGTTTTTCTCCCTTTCTTTGCCATTGTGTGCTGATGTTTGGCCATGTACTTTTTTTTTTACTATATTGTCTGCACAAGAGCAGGTGAGCCAGTCCTTGCGTGAACTGTGGGCTTCCAGCACACATCTTTATCCTTCATTATCTTGCAAGGAGAACTATGAAATGGAGACTTCTCATTCCTCCCTATGGAGATATGTATGGTTTTTCAAAAAAATAAATAAATTTTCCAGTTATGCCTGTTCTGTTTCCTCCTAGGGATTGAGGATGGAGGGAATTCAGTGAACCAGAAAGCAAAATGCGATTGCATCCTCAGAGTAAAACGGGAAAGGTATAAAAACACAGGAGAGTGAAAAGCTGTTTAGGTTAAACAGCATTAGTAGCACAGTAGTTCCTGGATGTAAAATGCCACAGGTGGACCAAACACTAAGAGAAATATTATGAAAATGAGTGGAGTAACTCTTGGAGTAAAGGAAAGGGGACAGGAATCCAGCTGTCTGTAAGGTGGTGTTTGATGTGTTTCAGGTCAGGGTTCTCTGTGTGACAGCCTGAGAAGACAAAGAACTGGATTTGATGACACAACAGATTTCTTTCACCTTTTTGTGCCAGTTTTCCTGGGAATTCAGGAAGGATGATGCCCTCAGCGGGGCTGATTTGGACCATGGTTACAGAAGCGCAGCTGGCAGATGGTGCCATGAACTCCTCTGATGTGAGAGTCACCTTGTGGGCTATGAAGTGTTCAGCTGTACTGACTGATGAACCAAGCGTGGGGATGATCCTCTCCAGCTCACAATTAGGGTGGATGCAGACAACCCTAAACCTTTGTGTCGAGCCAAGTGCAAAGTCTGCAAGATGGTGGCAGAAAGTCCCTGGAAAGAAGGCCAAGGCAGACAGTGAGAAAAGAGAAAATGAGCAGCTGAAGGATGGCACCAGCAGAGAAGCAGAAAAAGCATGTCCTCTTTTGCTGATCTTCTTCCTTTTGTCCTGACAGACTGTCAGGAGCTGCTTTGCTCTGCTCTCCACTTTCTCACATGGCACCTCCCCAGTCAGCCCTTGACAAAGACTTTTTGGTGGCCATTTATTAATTTTGCTATGGCCTTTAGTAATGTCATCTTGGCTCCAAAGCTTTCTTGAAATACAGTGCTGCAGACTCCCTCAAATATCCCTGGCATGTTATATGGCACCGGGGTAATGCGAACTCTCTTAAAGCAGAGATGAAGCAAACAGTGCTAATTTATGCCTTGCTTTTTATTCCCAACATAATTTTGATTTTAATGTCCCATCCTCACCACATCAATATCTTTTCACTACTGGTATGTGGAAACAAAAAGTGAATATTTCATTTTCCTTCCTTTTGCTGAGATGCTCACCCAGAGCTTCTGGGAGTATGCAAATGAGACGAGACTGAGGGATGCTGCTTGGGTGCTTTATGGGACATCAGGGCATGAGGATATTGCCCACGAGCATCAGTGCGGATGGAAAATTAGCTGCACTGGGAAGTGATGTATGATTTAATATAGCAAAGGATATTTACAGTAAAACAACGGCTCGCAAGGATACATTGCAGAATCGCAGGCTCTGCCTGAAGGATCAGAAAGGTTTATTTATTTAAGATACAAAAATCAAGCTGCCCTTCTTTATTCTGCTGGGTATTCCGAGCAGGGCAGTGGCCTGTTGCTTTAACGATGATGTATTCCCTCTGCCCACAAAACCCCTGCACACTTCTATCAAAATTCAGGATTTCTCGTCATTCCAGCTGTGGGTGGTGTCCCGAAATCCCACACAATTGGCCACTGAACATGAGCTAGGCACATTGCCTGGGAGGGGCATTGAATCTGGCCTGGCTGCAGCTGCACAGCTCCTGTGTGCACCAATTTCTTCATCATCCCTGTGACAGGCTACGGATCTGACCTAATCCCAGACAGTGTGACCAGATGAGTGGGGATTCTGAGACCCAGTCGAGATTTTTTCCATTGTACTCTGCCTGTAAGGAGTCTCGAAGCACAGGGTAGAAGCAGACCCAGGACTGGGCTTAGTCACCTGGAAATGACTTCTTGAAAAACCTTACATCTGTCAGCCAGGATTATTGAAGTCAAAAAGAAAACCCCACTTCAGCTGAAACCTTGTGCCCGAGGGAATCCGCGGCACTCGCACTCCTGTGGGACAAGGGCTTATGAAGAAGCTCTGGAGACTGTCTCTGAGGCTCAGTTTTCCTCCCAAGGAGATGGATTTGGCATTACTTTGGGGAATAAGTTCTTATTTCCCACCTATTTATTATCTTAGTATTTGGAAAAATGGGGCTGGGTCCAAGCTCCAGGTAGTGCTGCTGAGTTTTGGTTCACGCAGAACCAAACTCTTCCTGCTGTCCCACAACTTGCAGAACGAGGCTGCTAAACAAATAAAACCTTGAGATTTGCATTTCTGAGAAGGAAATGACTTTAAACAGTGGGATCTTTTCTATCCCACCCCCAAAAACCCACTGAATGCAGTAGCTTGGGTGTGCAGCCACCAGCCAGGGTGCTGGAGAGACCTGTGGGGAGCCAGGATTGGGGCTGGTGGAGGAGCTCATGGAAAATGGGACCAAGCTCCCTCCCACTCCATCAGCTTTCTCGTCAAGGTCCTGCCTTCCTCTCCCCTCATGCTTTATTCCCCCTTTCAATGCTCGCCAGTGGCATGCACGGTGAAATAAAGCCTGAAAGAGCTCAGCACTTGTGACAGACCGTTTGTGGGGATCCAGTACTCGATTTGTCTCTGTACGTCCTGTGCATGATGGGGAATTTAGTGGCAGCACTCAGACACTGGGGTGATAGATGCCCTGTAAATACAGCAGGTAGATTAAGTTAACAGGGAACAACATTCGCAGATGGGGAAGGCACTGAAGCTTTACCCCTCGTGGAGGATGTCAGTGAATGCTCAGCAACCCCTTGAAACCAATGTCCAGGCTTATAGCCAAGTCCAAAAAAGCCTTTGCATCAACTGTACAACATAAGGGAAGGAAGGGGGCCCATATTTTCCTAACTTTTGCCATTCCTGGATTGGCTGTGTCTTATCCCATCTAATATAACAGCATCCCATCCCCAGAGCTGCCATCACCGCCCAGCAGCTCCCACGGAGGGACAGGGGCAGCAAAAAAAAATGCAATCGGAGGGGGGATCTCTGTGTCCCCATGTCTCAGAGAGAGGGCAGCGAGAAAAATCTCTCTGCTCAAGCAGCCACAGTCTTGGGAATGAAGGAGAAGGAGATGTAAAATAAACCTGGCCCTGGTTTGAAGCTGTAGGGTGGAACTACCTCCAACAGCAGCTTTGCTGTGTGAAGAGTGCAGTGCTGGGCTCCCTGCGGTGCTATTCAGCTCCGCCTGTGCAGCATCAGTGAGGCTGAGCACGGGGGGGATGCCGAACCTGCCACGCACCGCAGGGGCGACCCCCGCTCAGCAAAGGGGTGGTTTTCCATGATCCCACCCAGGGAAAGTGTCAGCTTCACTCCACGGGAAAAAAAGGAAAGACGCCAGGGGCCGCCAGCAAAGAAATCTGAGTTCTGTATCAGAGCTTCCATCCACTCTGGAGCTCGCACGGTGGGATTTGTGCTGGGGTAACTCCCCATTTCAGGCTGCTGGGGCTGGGCAGGAAGAGGCACATGGAGCACGCGTGGCAGAGGAGAGCCCAGGACGGCTATAAGCACTGCGGTGTCCTCCCTCTGCACCCCACAGCGGGAGCCCGTGGTCCCAGGGGAGGACCTCAGCAGCAGGAGCAGGGCTGCAAACCCTCAGTGGTGATTATGGAATAAGGCACCACAGGGGAGGGAGTCTCACAGCTCCCTGGTAGAGAGGAACTGCTTTGTGTCCTTGAATGAATCTCTTTGAACATTGTGGGGAGGGTTGGCTGCTGAAGAGCTTCTGTTCTCACACATCTCCATTTCTTATCTGAATCTTACTCACGCACATCTTTAGCGCTCAGTTCCATGTGCTTTTGTATAAATGCAAATCATAAAAGTTTTAAATTTACCTCCTTTCTGTTTCATTGATGATACCTCTTCCGTTCACTACTAATTCGGAGGCACTTCTAGTTGGAGTTGAAGCCTAGGAAAACTTTGATTCCCTTGAAAAATAATAAATATTTCCAGGATGTGTTTATATTGGCCTTTTCATTGCACAAAAGAAAGGAGGAGGCTGCAGAGATGTCAGACAATAATCTCTCTTCAGCGTGAAGGCTGAATGGGAAGCTACTTTTCCTGTTTGCATACAATATATGCTGCTCTTTCATGCAGCTCCTTTAATCGGGTTTTGTGATCAAATTCTGCCCTGTTTTGTGTAATTCACAGGGCTGGTTTTACACACGCTTTGCAAAGAGAAAATGTCAAACGCTTGTACTTGCAAAGCAGCTGCTGGAGATGTGCTGCCCGTGGGCAGGGCAGGGGGGACTCGGTGTGGCCACAACAGCATCCCGTGCATGGGGAAAGGGGAGATTGAGAGGAACAAGAGGAGCAAAAAGTCACCTTCCAAGCTGCCTGTGGGAGAAACTTGGACTCAGCAGCAGCATCTTGTGGAGCTCCCTGGCACCTTCTGGCTGCTCCTTGCCACTGGTGGGATGGCTGCGGCTGCCTCTGAGCAGTCACACCTGGGTGTCCCGCAGCAGCAGCAGCTGCCCGCATGTCTTTGTGCTCCTGCCGCGTAGGGGTTGTGCTAACGCTGAGCAAACACAGTGAATGAAGCAGCCTGGGGCTGGGACCTGTGGGTTACGGCTGTGAGGTTACCGCCAGGCCAGCCAAAGAACCGGAGCATGCGGAGAAACAAGAGGTGTGCTGTGGGACCTTCTTAGTTGGTTTGGACGGTCAGGACGGCTATAGACGAGAGATCTCTGTGGTTAGGTTTTAGAGTGTGTAGTTTATTTATGAAGGGCGTGGGTACAGTGGCCCTGCTTGGAGCTGCAGCTCGGAGCAGGCCAGAAAAGTGAGAGAGCAAGAGAAGCAAAGGTAAGAGCAAGAGAGAGTAAGGGCAAGAAGGAATAGGGGAAGTAGTGGAAGTAGTAAAAGGAGAGGGAAAAGAGGGAAAAGAGAGAGAAGAGAGCGAGGTTCTCGTTTACAATACAATAAATTTTCTTCTGTGTTGAATATTTTAATTTCCACTAACCAATCTAGTACAAGATACAAATCCTATAGCACTTACATACAGCCTATGTTACATTACCATACTGTGTTACATTTTAAACTCTACAAACTCCTCTTTGGACCCCTGCTGCCAAGCTAGCAGGGTCTGCTCTGACCCTTGGAGCTGTCTGCAGGCAGAGGGGATTGTTCAACAGAGAGGGGATTACCTTCTGCCGGCCATCCCATTGTTTTCCAGTTGTTCAGTAACTAAGGCTTGGTATCTCAAAGCTTGCTTTCATTTCAATCTCACTTATGCTTTCCCTATTCTCAGCATCTTTTACCAGGCAATCATATTTATAAGGCTTTCCTGTTTCATCTTCCCCAACAGTGTGCCAACACGGCGTGCTTTAGCAACTGGTATCAACAGACAGGCCCCAGAATTTGAGGGAGCGTCAGCACAGCTGAGATCACGTCATAGCAGTGCCTCACATGGTGGGGAGCTTCTGTCAGAGAGCGCAAAGTGCTCAGAGTGACCCTACATCAGTGTTA
>VWPU01012626.1:0-122871 GCA_013398955.1 Callaeas wilsoni
TGCCCTGTCTCCCTGCACTGTCATTGGGAACGAGAGAGGGGCTGGGGGGAAAAGGTGTTCTAAGGGCTTATTTTACTTCTTATTCTCCTCCTCTGATTCTGTTAGTAATAAATTCACTTTGCAACCTTAAGTTAGGCTTTTTTTGCCCTTGAAGTGTTGTCTCCCAGTCCTTACCTCACTCATGAAGCCTTTGTTAACTTTTTTTTTCCTCCCTTCTCTGCCCAGCTGTGGCAGGGGAGGGTGAGCGAGCGACTCTTGTGGGTGCCTGGCATTGGGCCAGTGGCGAACCACACCACCTTCCTATCCCATTGGTATAAAGCTTTGTGGATTTGCAGGGACCATGAAGGTGAAAGCCAGCAGCACTCAGTCCAGCAAATATTCTTCTCAAAACCATTCATATATCTAAACAGGATTTAATGCTTGCAAAATGCAGGATTCACTCCTGTGATGTTGAAGGGCTTTTGGAAAAGGAAGCATGTTAGAACTACGGGGCAGGGAGAACTTTGGTGAGCTGCCAGTTTCTAGGCACAGACTCCTAAAGAAAGATTTCTGGTTTATAACCTACATGGCCAACACATGGATGAAAGCAAGCAAAAGTAATTTAGTTCGAAGTGCTGGGATGGTATACAGGTTTATGTTACCCCATTTTGAATGGGCTATTTGGTGTACAGCACCACTGTAAGGCACGTAGGATATGAGTAAATCAGATGGACTAACACTTCTTAGAAACAGAAGTAAAAATATGCCAAGTAAATCACTCTGTGCCGGATCTATTACAGACTGCACAAAGGAGCAAAAACAATACAGTTAATTATGGAATATTTCTTTAAGTGGTGTTCACTTTAAGTGGTGTTAAGACCAATCTGGTTTACATTTCATGCAATCGTAGAATTACAAAATAGTTTCGTTTGGAATGGAGCTCTGGAGAGACTTGTCTAACCTCCTACAGCAGGATGTCCAGTTGCCTTTTGACTATTTGCAAGGATGGAGACTCCACAACCTCCCAGCTCAGATGCTGGCAGAGGTGACCATCCTCATGGTAAAAAGTCTTACACTCAACTGACATTTCCATTGCCTCCTGTCCTATTGCTGTGTGTCTCTGAGATGGTTCTGGCTTTGTCTCTTCTCTCTAAGGTACTTAGAGAAGCTCTTTTTGCAGCTTTCACTTCCTTTTCTAATTCCATCTCCAGCTGAAATCTTACATTTCTAACTCCCTGTGTGCTTGGACAACATCTTAATTTGTTCTTTGCGCCTTCTTCCATTATCTGTAGACTTTGTTTTGCATTTGAGCTAGGTGAGGAGTTCTCTGTCAGCCATGCTGGCCTTCTGCCACCCTTGCTTGACCTTCTACACATAGGGATAGACGACTTTTTCTTTTGAGGAGGTTGCGGTTTGGAAATCAAGCAGCTCTTCTGGAATCCCTTTGCCTTTCAGGGAAGTCTCCCTGGGATCCTGACAAGTAAATCCCAGAACGATCTGAAATCTGCTCTCCTGGGGTCCAAGCAGTGGTTCTGCTATGTCTTTCTCACTCCTCTCAGAAGCTTAAATTCCTGAACGTTCATCCTGTCCTATTCGCTGTGGCTGAGGTTCCCCTTGACTTTCACATCCCTCACCACTTGTTAATGCTTCTTAAGTAACAAGCTCAGCAGAACATCTTCCTTAGTTGGATTATCCATTTCCTAATTATTTCTTTGGTGTTTTGCAGAAAGTTTCAAAATAAGTCACTAATAGTAAATACATTCCTGAGACAATCAAGGACCTTATTCCAGTTTAAATTATTTAATATTTGCAGTGTGTGGTTGTAAATTGAATCAATAAAATAATGCACAACTTCCATGTGTGGCAGTGCTGAAATAACCTATAGATTAATTGCATTCAGCAGAACAGTGTGGAGTTTTGATATTGGAACTGGATGGAGAGTTTTGCTTGTTTTGTTTTGTTTTTCTCTTGCAGGGGGAAAAAAAAGTGACCTTGGTAGGCGGACCCTTTTTGTCTTTCTTGGACAAGTGTTCTTACTGGAGTTTCCAGACCTCTTGGTTTAAGCATATAGAAGTCAAATAATACCCAATATATGTGATGTACACATAGGTGTAAAAGCAAAAAGTATTCCTAGTCATGAGGGAGTTGGCACTTGGATACCCTACAAAAGCCACTATACCAGAACCACATGTTTAGACTCTCTAGTACTAATTCTGCTGTTGCATAGCTGTTCTCCATGGAATGTCTTTGATGCACTTCCGCTGTGTTGGTCAACCACCTTATCTGTGTGGTGTGTGGGAGCCATGGCAACATGGAGTATGCCAAGGTTTTAGATCCCTGCTATTGTGCTGATGTTTACTTTGGGGTTTTTTTCTGCATAATCTTTCCTGCATCCACTGCTCACTGATTTGATAACACCTATGTGCTAATAGAATTACAGACTTGGTGATTAGCAAAGGTGTCTTTGTTTTACACTCCGTTCTCTCTTTATACTTTATTAAAGAGGAATTTAGTACAGATGTTGTGACTTTTTTCCTCTGCTTCCTCCCACGCTATAAGAGAATATCAGCCTGTGAAGTGTTGCTTTGTTATTACATGAATACAGACAAGGGCATTCCTCTTCTAGACATTAAATGAAAAAATTAAACATATAAGAAATCATCCTTCTCCCAGAGTTTTAGGAGAGAGCATGCACTTTCAAGGAGACTGACTCAGTCTCTGCAAATAGTAAAGGTTCCAAATTCAGGTGTAGTTCAAGGAAGCGATCAAGATATGTTTGTCCAGCTCCTTAAAGTTTGAAGTATGCTGATAGAGAATGCTGGCATAAGATTTCTGTCACAGGAAATTTCTTGTTCCAGTTTCTGAAAACTGAGACCTAAAAATCCTTTAGTGAAAAATTTCAGGGTTTAAAAATTTGTACTGAATTAAAAAGTTATTAATTTATTTTGCTAATCTTAGCCAATTAGTGCAGTCTCATTGTCAGTGTTCCTGAGCAGAGGTAATACCTTAACTCAGTCCTAATGCAGCCGAAATTCCAAATTATGCAACAAAATGTTACTTGTTTCTCACTTGCTGGGCTAAGCTCATTCTAGTTATGCATTCTTAGGGATTTTGTCCCAGTGTGCTAACGAGGGGTTAAACAAGCAACGAATTTTCCATCATCTGGCTATCCTTGTTGTTAAAAGGATGTAAACTGTACTGTGAAGTAAACCCATATACAACTGGCACACGGCAAGAGAACAACGCCGCTCGTAAGACAAAGTGTTGGTACACCACAAGATTTGAACAGGAACTCAGAAGAAGTAGTGAAGTTTTAGCTATTTTAACATTTTGACCTTTTTCAGAAAATGAACATATTCTCCAAAACACAGAATATGTTGAATCAGCAGCAGGCGATGTGAAACCAGATTGTGATGTAATCTTCAAGAAAACCATATTTGTAATAAGGTTAATTAAATTTGCTGCAAGCTTGTGACAAGCATGCTGTAAGTTTGCCAGTAAATCTGGTCTTGCTTTATCAAACTGAAGGGCAAGAATTAAAAAAAAAAAAGAAAGGGGGGGGGGGGGGGCGGGGGGGGGGGGAAGGGTGGAAAAAAGCTTCCCTTTTCCAGAACAACTAGTGTGTAGCCAGAGGACATGCAGACTGGCAACAATAACTAATACGTTATGAGAGGTTGAACAAGTTTAAATGGGATTTGTCTCTGAACTGAAAGGCATATTGTAAGAAATTTCTTTGTCTCCTTGTGATGCTGTTAAATTGAAAGCACGATGGGAGGCTTCAGTAGAGGCAACAAAGGTTGAAATGATAGCCTGCTGTTTGCAGCAAGCATCATGGCTCCACTGATGGTCCAGACATCTGGTAACAACAGCCACTCCTTGTCAGGTTTTGCCCCTCACTGGGCGCCTGAGCACTTTGCACTGTTTAACTCATCAGACTCTTCTAGCTCAGTATGCTCTGCATCAAGAATGTTTATGTAATAAAACAGAGCTAATTAAACATTTCAAAGGGAAACATTATTTTAACTCTAATTAGATATGATTACAGTTTCCTTATGCCTGTGCTGGATTGGTACTGCAGCTATCTTGTTTTGCCTTCTTACTGAGTTCTGCAGCATTGTTGTTTCAAAATAATTTTTGCATCTGCTTAAATAGGCTTTGTGTTCCCCTTGCCCAGAAATAAACTCAGAATCTTTGAGCCTATGTCCCTGTATTTAAAGTAACAGTGTATGACCCCGAGACACATGAGGCGAGTTGATACCTCAGGCAGTTAGGGAAATAGGAAAAGCCCTCTTGCTTAAAACATTTAAGGGTATTCCAGACAACCACGAGTGCTGGCAGGTGGATGCGTGCCATGTAGGAAGCACCTACCTTCCAGCTATTTGTGCTGTGATTCAAACTTTTCATAATTATTAAATCCAGCACGAGTGGAGCCAGTCAGGTACCACCGAGCTGTTATCGCTTGCACAGATGGATGCAGGTTCTGTGACCTTCCTGCAAGTCCACGGTTAAGCAAGGCAGTTGTCACAGGCAACTATAAAGCATATCCTTCTGTATGTATTTAATCTAGAGAGATAGCATCTGACAAAGCTTTGGAGACACATCATGTCAGGATACTAAACATCCAAATAGCTGAGAAACAAATACATAGGGAAATCAAAAAGAACAGGCTAATGGCAGTAATAATCAGTGAATATTTTGTCAGTTAAGCAAATGCTGTATAACTTGTTTAGTGTTTTCTAGCTTTTATGACAGAGCCAGTCTGCAGATCATATGGGAGAAGCAGACTGAATATAAGAACCCATCCTTTCTTTGTCATTCCTAAATCCAAGTTTTTACGAGGAATTTCTTCAGCTAAAGGACGTTAAAATGAAAGTTTACTTCAGCTTTTCTTTTGGTTTTCACCCTACCCAAGAATTTTTTAAACTCTACCTTGGGTTTCAGAAGGAAAAAAAAGGGAGGAAAAAAAAAGGGAAAAAAAAAGAGAAGGCAGGCTTTCATTCAAACTGGTTCTCTGCAGCCCTAATTAAAATAGACTTCAATGAGAAGTTTTCTTTTCCTCTTCCAGCTGAAGCTTAAGGGCATAGTTCTAGCTGGAGAGTATATTGTGTTCATTTTACTGTTTGAGTGGTTTGGTAGAGAAGCTGTCTTTCAAACGCAGTGACTACTACGATGCCTCAGGACTCAGCTGTCACATCAAGGCTGTTTTCCACATACATGTATTATATAATGTGCATATATCATCACCGTCAGGTAGCTGAAGTTTGCACATCTTAACATGGAAGCAACTCAGTCTCACATTTAAGAAGTTCTCTCTACAGTGGGATTAGAGGTAAACATGTCTTATTTTTTAAAGGGAATAATGACATGGGTTGTCCCTTTAGAAAGAACGGTATGATGCAAATCAAATGACACACATATAAATCTGTCTCTCCATAAACTGAGCTGCAGTTCTGATGCAGTATTCTTTCCTTTGTTCTAGGGAAACTGAAGGGGGAATTATTTCCTTTAAATGTTACAGTCAACCTAAACGACTGCAAGTTAGTAGACTGAGAGCAGCACTGGAAAAAGAAACCTCCCATTTAGCCACAGAGGAAATCTTCCATTTAGCCATTTAATTAAATAGGAAATGGCAGTGCATAGCCCAGTCATTGTCTCAGCCCTCGTGGAGAGGATCAGAAGAAGGTCAGGAGCTTGTTCATTTTCCATGCCCACGGCCTCTCAGTCCTGAGACCACCAGCAAGGACGGCCAATTAATACCAAGTGCTTTAGGGGGTTTTGGCTTGTGGGGTGGGGTTTTTTTTGCCCACAAGGATCTAGGCTGAGGTTGCAAATTCATTTCAGAGAAGCTGTTACACAGTAGGTGAGAAGGCTTTCAGTGTCTTCACCTCTGAGTAAAAATGAGATTTGTCAGTGAAAAGTGAAATACTGGTACCTCATGGGTTTTTTGTAACTAGTGCTGCCACACCACCGAAAGATACTTTCTCGAAATCTGTCAAGTTTTGGTTTCAGAATTCAGTCTTGTGGCCGATGCACTGAAAATACAATGTCAAAAATGCAACACTGAAAAACTCCACATTTCCTCAGCTTCAAAGAGCTATATTCTAGTTTTATTGTCATATTTATTTTCTGAATCACCTGTACCTCTGAGGAGTCTGTACAAAGCTATCTCTGCTTACTTGTAAACTTTTTAAACCTTTCCCAAACAGCATTGCAGCTGCTGGGCTCTCTTTTGCTCTATCCCATTATCTCTGATTATTAAAGGCTCAACTTGGGGCAGTGAAATTCTGGCAAATTTGAGCACTGGAAGCAGCTGCAAGCCAGGCAGCACACTGGTAGTGTGAGCATCACCTGTACCTGTCTGCCTGGGATAGTATTTATGGTGATATCGCCTGGAAATTAGACCGACAACCGCAATTTGTGTTGTGTGCTGTACATTACCCA
The DNA here is from genome assembly GCA_013398955.1 of Callaeas wilsoni. Classification (NCBI taxonomy): domain Eukaryota; kingdom Metazoa; phylum Chordata; class Aves; order Passeriformes; family Callaeidae; genus Callaeas; species Callaeas wilsoni. The sequence continues at coordinate 6,421 of VWPU01012626.1, forward strand.
GCAGATTTCAAAGCACAATACTTTTTTTTTGCTCATAGTTGACCTCAGCTGGATTCACTCTCTTTGAGAATTAAAAGTGAGTGATGTTACTGAAGAAGGACGCCTGTGTTTTGCTGGCTGCTGGCCTCCTCTTGCCTGATCCAGATGCCAGTGCTGGTGCTTGTGTTGCATTCCTGCCGTGGCAGCCAGATCTGGTGCTGGAGATCAGGACTGGCGTGCCCGGGGAGAGTTGCATAAACGTAAATATTCTGAGCTGGATACTTGGGAATCAGTGAAGTCTTGGGCAGATAAGTGAGAGTTTAGGAACCTGTACAACTCTCACAACAGCTACTCTTTTGCTGACTTCAGTGGGAGATGGGTTTTCAGTGCTGTTCTCAAAACATTGTATGATTGCAGATGAAAAATGCTTGGCTATCTGTGGCTGTGTGTTTTGCTGTCTTTAAGGAACTAAAACACTTATTTTGAACAAATGTGTGATTGTAGAGATAATACTGACTTCTATGTGTATTGTCCATCCTGGGAGAAAAGAAAGTGTTGTGAAGACTTGAAGACACAGGTATTTGGAGGAGCTGGCTTGCCTTTCACCCTGCAGTGTGAGTCACTCACTGATGGTGTGTGGCTGTGCACACACACTACTGTACACACACACGCTATGCATACATATGTTCCCAGTTTCAGTGGTGATGAGCAGAGGTTTGGAGATAACCGGGATTTTTTTCTTAAAAATAATTAAGTTTTCAAAGAACCATCTGACTGTATGTGTAAGAAAGGCAGAGACAGTGTGTGGTAGCTTAATTTAAGCAGAGCATAAGGTTAGCTGTAATCTTTCATTGCCCACATTTAAAAACAAGTTTCAGGAGCCCATCTTTACAGCTAACCTTTATATTACATTTAAATTCCCTGTTGGAAAACTCAACTTCACTTATGAATGTATCTAAACGACAAATCATTGGGAATTCAAAACTGAGAGAGCATGTGGAAGATACTCAAGTGCAGGCAAGCAGGGCAATTCCAAACTCGGCTGAGGAAGCACATATGTGGGTTGGATTTGTGTGGATAAAGCCTGCACTGAAGTCTGGGGTCTTGGTATGGTTACATGGGGATTGTCTTGGTAAGATGAAAGGACATGGTGATCTGTAGATCGCTTCTTCGCTTATCCTCAGGGCTGCTCTGTCCAGCATCCCAAAGGGTGTGGGATCAACTGCCATCCACCCTCTCCATGAGTTTTATTTCAAAATCCACTGGTATCAGCTGCAAGGCATTTGGGGCCACACGGTTTGGTACTGGGAAGTGGTGTGGCTGTACCCAGGCCCTTTGCAGCCCCAGACCCAGCCCTGCTGGCCAGCAGGAGCTGGGGAGATGATGCCAGGACGAGCCTTCCTCCTGTTAGTGCACTCACAGGATGGAAATGCAGCCTGACAAGTCTGAAGCTGTGTACAGAAAGAGATAGATAAACTCTGTTAACCACAGAAGCAGGTTTTAAATACATTAAAATATTTTATCCCATTATTTGTTTTGACCAATTGACCACAATATTAAAAATTCAATCATGGAGCAGCTGACAAGTGCAGTTGCCTAATTTTATTTAAGGGTTCTCCCCCCCCCTTCCATTTTTCCATCCTGTTAACGCTGCTGCCTGTGCCCAGACAGTAATGGGCTTCTTGTATGCCCACGACTGTTATGATCATGTAAATTTATTGGTGCTTAGAAGAAGCGAGCTATTAAAACATTACAACAACCATTACAGCCAGGCTCGTGTTGGCTTTCGCTCCCAATGAACATATGCTTCCGAGTGAATGCCTAAACTCTTATTTATGGATTTAATTTAATATGCGGAAAGAATTCAAAATTAAATTTTGTGTCTGCCTCCAGAGAGTGTCAGTGTATAATAACATGGTAATTTTTACACATCTTTATGAGAAATGGGAAAATTAATTCTTTCTGACAAGTTGTAATTATTCGACTTGGAACAGTTGCAGCTGAGCAGTTTGCATGCCTGTTGTCTGTTATTGCACAGTGTAAGGGGAAAACGTGGGGATGGAGATATATTGTGTGTCTGAGAGTTTCTAATAGCTTCTGACATTTTAGCCCTCCATATTATCAGGGTGCTCTTTAAAGGAGTGGGGACTGTAATCTGCTGCCTAGCCAGAGACACATATGTAGCAGTGACTGGAAATGGGGTAGGAAGGATTTTGTTCTATCTGAGGCTGAGGCAGGAGCTCTGTCATTAATTTGCAAATGGTTAAAGCAGAAAGTGTGATAACATTCTTTGTACTCTTTGACCTCACAATTTTTTCCCCTTTAATGAAGACACAGGTGGAAGAAAAGTTTGTTTCAGCTGCACAAGCAGAGCTCTGCTGTTTAAGTGTGTCCTTTTCTTTTTTGAGAGTTGAAGGCACTTAGCACCTCTCAACCTCAAGGGACTGGCTCCCCAAAAAGTTGAGTTGTCTTTAACAGTAAGAATATTTAAAAATAAAACACTCTTCTTGTTGAAACATGAGCTTTCCTGACAAATATTTTCATGAGGGTAACTTTGTTCTTAGCTAACTTAACTTCTGTTTCAGAGTTTCTGCTGAAAGGTAGGACACGTCCGTGAAGCACAAGCCTGAAGCATCACTGGATGTATTAGATAAAAAGGAAATTTATTCAAGTGAATGAAGTGTGTATTCATGGCTTTGAAGGCAAACCTGGCAGTAGTGGGTGCTGCATTTTTTTTTGTCCTCCTGGAATGGTCCCTTTGGGATAAACACATACTAAAGGCAACGCTTAGAAAACATTTTATCAGGTACACATTAAAGGAAATAGAAGTGCCACAAATGAAAAAAACGCTGTGCATACTTTCATTCCCAGTGATTTATCATAGTTGTGCTAGCTAGAAGGGTGCTAATGGTTTAGAAGGTGCTACTCCTTCCTGTAAGACACTGAAGAGGTTTTGTTGTTGTGGGTGCTTGGCATAGGAAGATACCATGGTTTAGAAATATAAATTTATCCAAAATGTAGCATGCTAGCTTTGATTTATGTCCTGGTTTCAGTCTGGGTTATTGCTGAAGGTAGGTAAGTAGTGCACAGACCTGTGAGTTCACAACTTCTTGGGGTTTGAAAGCATTTACCTTGAACCAAAGAATAACTCAACTTCTAAGGCCTTGGGAGTGTGTCCACTGGACCCCTTGGCCTGGTAAAACACCAGCAGCTCTGCAGGATGATGCAGAGCTACTGCAGCACTGTGGAGCTCAGCTGGGACCTGGAAATTGCTGGAGGAGACTGGGCAATGCTGCTGGTTTCATCCAAACAAATGCCTTTAGGGGCTTTGGGCACTGTGTGTGTGAGTGTGTCCAGGGAGCTATTGTAGAAGGTCATATGCTTGTAAGAGGGACTGGTGTAAATCAAATTCATTGGGATTCATGCCGAGATCCCAAACTCGGGACATCGTTCATGTCATTTAGACCTGCTGCATAGTGGGCTTATTAACAGATCTTGAAGTTAGCAATGATAATGGAGCAAACACTGCCCAGCTGGCACAGCAAGAGCATGGGCTGCATCTCTAGGGAGTTGCTCATGTCCCTGCCGGGGTCACCTGTGATCGTGGGACAACTGCCTTTGTAGCACATCGTGGCCTCACCTGGAATCAGGGTGCCTTCCCTTCAAACTCAGCAGCGTGAACCTCGACTCCGAGTTGGCTGTTGGGACTCCCTAATAATCAATAGGGACAGTAGGCAGTTTGGAAGTTCATCCAATCAGCCTTGGATTCTAAAGCAGCCCAGGTGAATCGTACACAGAATGGCCTAGTCCGCTGCCTTTTAACTCCCGGGGGAGTTTTAGTAATGTAGTAGTAGTAATTTAGTAATGTAAATGGATCTTTATTGAGTAACCAGAGAGCACAGAAAAAGTTGAAGTTTCCTTGCGAAATTGTCACCTCTATTTTTCTTCATTTTTTTCAAACCAGTGAAGGTTTTAGTTTTCATTGCAGTGAGTCAAGCGTTGCATGGAGAGTTTCTCTTTTACATGCGTAATAATTAACCTCCAAAAAAACCTACGTTGGTATGGGAATTACTCCTTGGCAAGAACACGTGCAACTCTCGGGGTGTGCCTTCAGCTCTTCAGTTTTCTTTCCTTCCAGGAAAGGCTGCAGTTTATTCCTACTCTGCAGAAACCTCTCTTAACTGCTCTCATCTGGCCCTCTTAAGCCCTTTTAGGCACTCTTTGCTGCTTTTAAGGAAATACTGCTCAAACCTCTCTTTCTGAGAACATGGTCTTCTCGTGCCATACTGAGCCACTGCATTCAGGAAGACGAGAGTACCAAGGGTTTGTCAGTTTTCTTCCATTGGTGGTTCATTTTGAACCACAACAGAAGGCAAATTTCATGTTAAGGCAAAGCCTGGGCTTATTTAGCAAGACTTAATAACAGTCTTGTATTTACAAATTGAAAACAGAAAATCATAAAAAACCCCAACCAAAGCCAAATAAATGCTGTAGCGCTATCTGAACAGCTGGATATAATGATATATGTGTACATTTCTGTAGCTGATTGACTTCTCACCTAACCTAGAATCACCTAAAGAGGTCCCAGGCTGGTGAGAACTCAAGTCCTGGCAATGTCCTGTGACCTGGGATTATTCCCTCCAGTTTTCATTGCCCTTGTCTTTTATTTCCTACTTCCTCTCTTACTCCTCTTTGGAATTAAATATTGGTCTACAGTCTTATGTACTTAACAGTGACTTTGCCTGGTTCACACAGATTAGCTAAGGGTATCTGTTAGCTATGAGATTGCAAAACTTTTTTTTTTTTTTTTTGCCCACATTTAACTTGGACCTGACCAGCTGCTTTCCACCTGCTTTTACCTATTCCCCTCTTAGGTGCAGAAATACATGCAGCCCTCGTTTGCTGGGAGATCTTGGGAGCCCACAGAGCTTTGCTGTGCCATCCCATTGACTGGCATGCATAGGTGATGTTAGTCATGGCCTAGGTGTAGCAGAGTGGAAATGATTTGTGGACAAACTGGTGAAAGATACAAGAAAATCCATTTTGTGCTGGTTTTGATTTTGCAGTGCACATGAGCTATGCATGGAAGTATTTTGGAGAGATCTACTCTTTGTTAAATGGCTTCACCTAATCAAAGCTTCTTGACTGGATATTTATGTCACCTTATTACCATTACTGTCATGAGATTTGTGCTGGATATTTTGTTGCAATACCTCTCCCTTCCCAGAACAACACAAAACAAAACAAAAAACCCAACCCCAAAATACCCCAAAATGTATTTCAGCACTGAACTCCCATTATATGGGAACTTTAATGATGGCCACATTTTAGTAAGACAAATGCAGCTTCTGGAGAGGTCACTGCTCATTAAATAACATACTTTTTTAAAAAAAAATAGGGGGCTTACCCTTCCCATCTGAGCATGGGTGAAGAGGAGTACTTTGAGAGTTCTTCAGGCTGTTTTGGAAAGCTCATTCTAGAAAATAGTCCCACATTTGTGATGTCCAACCTAAGTATAAATGATAGAGAAGTAAGAAAAGACAAGTCACCAAATAGGCTTAATTTATTTTTTTATTCCCAACTATCACCAGGCCCATTCTGAAATGTGTTGTCATGCATGCTGCTCAATATACCCATTTTCTACTTATGAAAAAGAGAATAAACTATTCTGTCTTCTTTCTTAAGGAAAAGAAGGGAGAAGAAGAGGGATTATTTTGGTTTTATTCCCATAGTTTCCCAAACTATCAGTCACACAGGCTGTTTATGCTGTCGCTGATATTAACATGGTGCTGTTCTGTGTGTTATGTCCAGAAAGTTATCAAGTATTATTTGTTGTGCTGGCCAGAATTCTATATCAAAAGTTGGAGTTTTGCAAACAGTCCTGATTATGCCATTTTTTCTTAATTTTTAAAATTATTTGGGGAACAGACGGTGGTTTAGGACAAGACGTGGGGTTTTCGTAACTGGTTCATGAAACATAAAAATGCCTCCCTTCTGTGGGGCATTTTCCACAAACCCAGTTTCTTCACACCACTTCTCTTTTACAGATGGCAAAATGAGACTCAGCTTAATTACTCTAGGATTCTAAGAAAGATAGCAGCAGATTAAAGACTAAATCATGTTTCTTAAATTGTAGTCCAGTGTTTGAAAATAGCAGCATCTTTCTTTACTGTGATAGATCAAGCTTAGCGATGAGTGAATAAAATCATCACCAATAAAATAAAGGGATCTGGTTCAAATATATGTTCAGAAATTGGGATCTTTTAAAATTTTTAAATTGCTTTTTTCATTTTTTTTTTAAGTTGCCAGACTTACCTGAGTTTCTTAAATCACCGTACAAATGCTTGTGCTCTTTTGGAGTAATCCTCTTCAGAGATTTTCCTGTACTAACAACGTCCAATAAAATATTGTTCATATTACAGGATCTGGCCATCTTCTGGTGAGTTTTGCTGACTGAGCAGCAAAGTCACTGAAGAAGCTGAGAAGTCGATGGCTGATCATTGCTACTGATTGCTCTGTCACTTCTGGCTGCTAAATTAATCTCCCTATTGGTTTTCCTTCTGTAAGACAGAAATAACACCTACTTTGGTTTAATGAGTGGCATTGTGTTTGATGAGATAAAACACTGTAAAAGTTTTATCACAGTGCATCTGCTTCCAGTTTCAACATGATTCAGGCATGCTACTGAAACGCATCTCTGTGCAATAGCAGGCATGGGAAGTGAGGGGGAAACTTTGGAGCACGCTAAAATTCAGTCTGGGTTTGGAGGAGCAGGTCTGTACATTTACACGGGACCATGGATCATCATGACTCCTTCCTAGTCTGTAGCTTTCTAACTTGACCCAATTTCTTATCCAGCCACAAACCTTGAGATCCAGGCCCAGTTTTCCACCAGGATTTTGGTGCCCCACACCTGCCCCGCATTTTCCTGCCCATAGGTAGCATTTCCTCCAGCCTCTCAGCACTGCCTGGATCGTGTTTCCCTTCTCCGTCTTTTCTGCATATCAGAACGTGATTAAAATCATTATATCCCTATCTATATCGTGCTGTCTGTTTTCCTTTTAATTAGGTTGTAAAACAATTAGTTACCACCATGTCTCTCTCTTCCCCCTCTCCTTCTCTTTTTTTGTGACTCCCCCTGTGCGCCCAGAGCTGTTTGTTCTCCCTGGGCGGGGAGGAGGGGGCCCTACCGTCTTGCTTTATTTACAGCAGGGTGAAGGTCAGATATAAACAGTTTTTGTTCTTGGGCTGTTGCTTTCTTTTGTGACCTATCCTGCATTGTTTGGCTTTTTTCCTCCCTCGTGCTTTGAAGTGCCGCACACCAGGTGTTCCTGTTCTGAATTACACATGAAAGGACCACATCCCTGGACTAATTAACTAGTAAACTGCACCCGCCTCCCCTGGGTTTAATTGATGCTGTTCTTAAAAGGGGAAGCCAGTTTCTTATTCCTCCTGATTTCACACCGTAGTCATCTCCTCTTTATCTCCCTAAATACAGAAGATACTCTTGAATTTCTCACTCCCAGGCCACATGGTGCTTAATATGTCTTCTCGTTTCACAATTAATAAAACAATTATGCTGTACAATTTTTTTTGAAAGAAATCCTCCACATTTTTTCTTTTCTTTTTTTTTTTTTCTTTTCCTTTGACTCCTAATTTCTTTGTGTCTGATGGTTGCAGCCTCTCTGGGGAGAGCAGCATGTAGAACTGCACTGCTCCCTGAGAGATGGAAGAGCCAGTATCTTGCTGCTAATTATTTTACTTGATAGTGTTGACCCACCAAAAGCATTGGTGTATACCAACACCTTTGGTATACAGCCAATGAGCCATTCCATGGCTCACAGTTTCTTTCCTGGGGCAACATTTCTTGCAACGTAATGAGCGAGAGTTATCCTGATTTCTTTGTTGGCCTGGTGGTTGCATCTCGCTTGTCTCTGTGGCAGGGTGAGCCTTGCTTATGGCAGAAAACTGTGCAAAGGGGTCAAAAACAGTTTAAAATTAGTAAGCCTAAATCAAAAACCGCTCATTTCTGTGGGTCCTTCAAAACTGCTCAGTGCAGGTTTTATGTTAAGTGGATAAAGACCCATCTTAGGGTCAACAGGAGCAGAATGGTGGAGAAAATGGACAAGGGTGTCATGTGGCACTCACTGTGCTGTGTATCCAAATCAGGTTTTGTGTGTATAAAGCTATATAGATATTACTTCTCACATTCCAGCTGTGTCCTGCACCAGCTAAAGGACATTTTGGGCACAGCTGGTGGCCCCTGTGTATTCAGACTCAACATCCTTGCACACTGTGGGGCTGTGTCAGTCTTGGGGTGTGGGGAAGTCCCACGCTGGTGCTGCTGGCAGGTGTGGTTGAGGAGGCAGAGAACCACCAGTCATAAGCATTTGTATAATGGCTGATTCCTGCCTGGCCTTTTTGCCCTTGGATGTGCTCTTTGTGTCTTGCTGGCGCTTTGACCTTTAGAGGTGCTGAGGATGATTTCATTCCCAGAAATTACCCAAATAGGTAATGTCTGGAAAGGTTACTGGTTTAGGTTTATGGTTAGAGTATATTTGTCTGTCTTCACTCATCCTGAGCATCCTGTATCCTCTATTAATTGAAGTCTTTGTTAAGTCCAGTGAATTCTTTCCTCTGATTTCAGTGAGAGCTAGTCCCTATTCTTTTGATTTGAGTTGTTTTCAACTTGAATTGGAATTTCAAACTTAACAGTCTTTTGAAATAGAGGGAAAGGATTCAGGATACCAGAAAGTCAGTGGGATGCAGCAATATTTTCAATAACTTAAAAGACATTTCTCTAGGTAGATGTCGTAGTGTAGGAATGAATGTATCACATACCTGCCTCTTTCTTGGGTACCTGGCAGATGGAAAATTGAAACATTTTGCTGTATGTGAAAGTTTAGTTTCAGATGTGGGACCTGAATGAATATTAGTCAGATGTGTATTTTCTTCAGGGCAAACGGGTATTTCTTGAAGACAGTAACTTCCAAATAACAGGTTTGTGCCAAATTAAGGATGGCACAGATAAATGGGAGCTTTGCTGTTAATGCCACAGAGTTTTGGATTAGGAATTTGGCATTGTTGATGTAAAATGCAGCAAGAACATGCTGCTTTCCTTGGAAATCATGGCACTGTGTTCAGTGATGATGTGAATTAGGAATGCAGTGGGGCTGCCATGGGGTTTTGTTTTTGAAGATCCTGCAAGGTTCCCCACTCTTCCTTCCCACTATGCAGAAGTTGGGTTGTTTTGGGGTTTTTTTTTTGACAATAACCAGCAAAATCATCCCTTTTTTATCCCTGAGGAGGGTAAGTTTTGCACTTTTGTAGGGTGCAAAGTGATGTTTGTGGCTCATGCAATGTCCCAGAGCACAATGGGAGCTCAGGCTTTGGAGTATCCCAGCCGGCACTGGAGGACAGACCTTAGAGAAATTAACTGTAAATTGACTGAAGCTTATACGTCAAAGTCTGAACTTTAATTAATGTTAAGCTTAAGATACGTATTTTTATATTCTAAAGCAGCTACTTTAAAACACACACATACAAAAAAAAGCAGGGAAGTCACCTAGTTTTAGCAGAAGGTAAATGTAGAACTTTGGCCTTTATAAGCTTCATAGCTCCTTGAAATCCATGCCTTGCTGTCTTGATTTAAACAGCTTGAAATCTGGAGCCTCTTTTGCATTATATTTGATTGCTTAGATTTAGTATTTCCTGAATTCTTAATTTTATTTTAATCAATTTTTGCTAAAATTTGCAATAAGTTCCCTTCTAAGGAAATTTTGCTTTAAAAAATACCTTCAACCTGGTTATTATTTTCTAGCAAAGATGTTTTCAGCTTAGGGCAGATACAAATGAAAACTCAAAAAAAAGACATTTTATTGCCAAAAAAGCACTGGTATAATTCAAAAGCACCTCTTGCTAAATCATTTGTGAGTGTCTCATCAAAAGCATAGGATATGGTTTTGTTAGCACAGATCAGGGCTTTGAGAGTGGTTGTCATGCACCTTCTTAATCTTAGTCATTTTAACCCTTTTCCAATTTTTTCTTCCTTTCCCTCTGAGCTCTGATGTTCTGTAAATTTTTGCTGCCTTCCCCTTCAAAGGCAAGTTTGCCAGTATTTTTATGATTAACTTTTATATGTCTGAGTTTTTCAAAACACTATCAGGTTATAACATAGTGTTTAAAAGCCCATACTCATCTTTTTTTATTAATCTTACCTTTCTTCATCAAACCTGAAAGTCCTCTTTACATTTCAGCTTTTATTTTATTTCATCCTTCAGAAAAAAAGAGAAAGATACTGGTGTAGACTTTGAAATTTAAGAAAAAACCTGCAGTGGCTCCTGTTGTTCTTGCAATCTAGCAACTAACTGAGTTATTCCACTTAGTTTCAAAGAAATAACAGTCGCAGCAAACTTATTTTTCTAACTGTTTTATTTTTCCCTACCTCTCAATCATAATATCTAGAGATGTGACATGATGGCACTATGAACTTAAAGAAAAAAAGACATTTGGATTTTGTTGTTGCTGTTTAAAGAAGAAGCTAGCAATGTTTCTGCTTATAAAACATTTTATTTAAAAGTCATCCCTTGTTCCACAAGTTTACATGTCTGGCTTAATGTTTAGCTTTACCACTTGTGTGATAGTTGGAGAACAGGAAAATGCTAATGTAACTTAATGTGTAGAAAAGCAAGGTATAGTTGCTGTTGTGCTGCTAGATTTGAATGAATAAGAGTTGATATCCTATATATAATTGTATTTTGGCACTTTACTCTTTCCAGCTAGCCCCTCTTCCTAAATGTCTCCTGCCTCTTCCTCATCTTTGTTCTCTCCCAGAACACGCCCTCTGAATCTCCAGACTGTGGGATATGAGGAGAATGTACTGAGCTCTCACTTGCACTCAGATGAAAGACCTGATTTGTTAATTTGAGCTCTTTTTAAAAGCAAGACCTAAATTAAGTATTATCTTAATCAGCAATAAAATACATTCTTTCAATTACTTGTTACGCTGACTTATTAAGAGAACTCTAAATAGTTTCAGCGAGTATTGTTGTAATTGTTTCCTCCTTTGATTTTCATTTCCTCAGTTGTCATCATCTCCTGGCAGCGGCAGCAGCTGTAAAGAAGATCTTTCAACAGCCTTGTTAATTGTGTAGAAATTAATCTGATTTCAAACTCCTTATTGATATAGAGATTAGTGTGCCTTAATGTTCTTGTGCCTATGCCTGCTCACCTCTTTCACCCAGCGTTTTCTTCCCAGGCCAACCTAATGTGCAGGTCGGGTCATTATCTCCCCTTGTTTATTGCCGTGTCCCTATCAAGTGCACTGGGTTCCTCCATGGAAATACAGAAGCTTATGTGAAATGGCTGACGTGTCTGTAAAAAACATTGGTTTTCAGCCAATCTGTATTCCTTTTATTTACTTCCATTCTGTGTATGCAAGAGGAGACAGTGTAAGTTATATATGTGCAATTCCATCAAAGTGTTGCTGTTGTCTTGTCCGGTTACCTACTGCCTTAAATCAGGAGATATCCTTAGAAGGAGCTGGGGGTACCACACCCACATCCCCTGAAATACTGCTCAGCTATTGGCTAAATGATGTCACCAAAATAGTCCTGAGGTTTTACTCTTGAGAAGCTTTCGGGTGAGCTGAAATTGCATAATGCCCAATGTTCATGTTGCGCTGGCAGCCATCTGTGTTTTCCTGAGAGGAAAGATAAGGCTCCTTTGTGGAATAAGAAAAAAATTTAAAATAAATTACATATTGAACATTCTTTTGTAATAAGGGAAAAGATATTATTACAACTTTCCATAACTCTACAAAGAATACTGAAAAAAGTTTTTCTGCAGCTATTGACATATTCCACTAAGCAAATTAGAGGATTATTGTTATGTAATCTAAGTACTAATATAAGATGTATACAACCGAACAGTAGATTCCTTTTGTGATCCTATTTGTGATCTTTACAGCTTTTATAGTACCAGAAATTAATTTTAGCATGGTATCTTAATTTCCAGTGATGCCTTAGGATTTTAGCTTTTATATTTTCATCTGTTTGTAATCCTGCAATTCTTTAGTGTGTAACTCTGAGCTCCATACAGAGTGTTAGCTACTGCTTTTCCCATTTTGATCAGACACAACAATTCCTCTCTAGGCCTGAAAATCAAGGACATCTCACTGTCTCAGGCCCTGAGAAATGTAAACAAAAGTGAGTTGGGGGGGAGCAAACTGAGAGAATGGGACTCCACTACCTGAAGCTGTAATTGGACAATTATCCTCTGATATGCAAGTGGACAAAACATATTTCTGTCCAAAAAACAAGTGACTGTGTCCATCCTGGGTGTAGTCTCTGTGAGACTCCTGCACTGCCCAAGGTGTGCCCTGTGAAGGCCTTTCAATAAATCCCTACCCTTTATCCTGTCACTCTGCCCAGCCTCTGTTCCAGGTCAGCCTCTACAAGGCATCACCAGACTGTCATCTGCATACCTTAATTGTTCTGCCTACAATAAAAGGTTACCTCTTTCTTCCTGTCGTCTACAGCAGCGCTCTGCTAAAGAGCAGAATCCTCTCGTCATGTTTGTGACACCAAAACTTATACATCATTATGTAAAGTGCTTTGCATATCTTTAGGATAAGCAGTGACAGAGAAAGATAAAATTTTATCATTTTAATGATGATAAAACAACAGGTTATCTATGCCAATACAAGTGGCAGAGGTAGGCATAGCTTTTTCAACTTCATTGAGATTTGGGTCAAGTTCTTAAAAGAAGTTCAAATTGAAGCTGTCCTTTCTACACATGTATCTGTCAGTAAAATGTGCAGCAGTTCTGTTGTGGGGAGTTACTTGAGGTGTGGAGCCCCTGCACTCGCTGTGTGATGACTAGAGTGAGATTAGTGTTCTTGTTCTTTAAAGCCATTATTCAGTGGCTGTTAGATGAATGGGAGATGAAGGCTGAGTGTTCTCTTCCTCTCTTGCTGTCACATAAAGTCAGGCATCTGGGGAAGAAACTTCACATGCAGTTCAGGCTTGTGAATACTTAAAAAATAAGTTTTAACAATGATTTTATTTGCAGAGTTGCCCTTTATCTCATTATTTGTAATGCAAACAGCAACATAAGAAAAAGAAAATAAAAAACATCCAATGAAAATGCTATTTGGGATTAATAAATAAACTCTCCATGAAAATCTCAGACTCAAATCCCTTCAGAATAGACTTAGCCCTTCAGCCCTATGAGACACATAAATTGAGTGTCATGCAGCTTAAAACGAGCATTTCTTCTGTGTGAGAGTTATAAAATCAGCAACCCATCTTTCATGCATTGGCATCAGACTGCTTGATACTTTATTTTAACAATGATGATTTTTATTTGGGAGACTAACAGTTCTTCCTCACACTAGCTGAAAGTTTTATTTTAGTGCTTGTATATGTGCTATATTTATTTGCAAAAGACTTTACATTTGTTCAGATGAGAAGATAGGTCATAGTATTGAATGCTAAAGATAAAAGATGAGACCAATTGAAAATTCCCATCTTGAAATGCGGTCTTTTGCCAGTGACTAACGGTTTAAGCTCTGTGCATATAACTTGAACCAAAGCACAGAACTGGAGAACAACCCCTTGCTAAGGCACCTCTTCAGTCACTGTGCTGAAGTAGCATTTTCCTGCAAGCCTTGAATTTGTTATCTCAGTGCTGGTAGCAGTGTAGGTGTGGCTGCAGTCTTATGCATATGGAGACTTCCTTATAGAAAAATATTCTTAAATGTGTAAAGGCAATCCTGGAGTATTAAACATGCAGTTTGTGGGTGAGACCACATACGCACACCTGCATGCCAAGGCTTAAGGTTCCTTTCAAAGAGTGGAGGGCTTGGGCTACATAAATTTTTTTCAGTGATGTTTGGGGTTGATGACAATACTCCAAGGCAGTCTTGCTGAGGATGATACTTCTCTTTGCCTCAGCTTCCAGGGACTTTGAATTCTTCCCTGTACAGACAGAAAATATTCTTGGTCTCATGTTTATGGTGCTGTAAGGTGACAGAAATGAGAAGGCCTTCTAAGGTGATACTGAAATATCACTTGTCACTTTTGTCACAAGTATCACATCTCTCATTGGTCCAGTAACTTCTCTTTCAGGTGCTTAAGCTAAGCAAATAATTTAAACTTGTTTTTCCTGAATACAGGTGTACATGAAGCAAACAGTTTTTCCTGCCTTAGATGCTGGTTTTCTTGGATACTTTCTCTACATTCATTGAAGGGGTAATTGACTGAAACTTGTCACTAACTTTCAGATTGTCAGTTAGACAGAACCAGGAAAGTCCTTCAGTTTCTTCGTCTTGAGGGTTTGTATTTTTCCTACCTTCTAGTTGCCACATATGTATTATAAGGGAAGGAGTCTAAAACAGGCCTTAAAGTAATTTTGTTTTTCAGATAGATGTATGTCTTATTTCGGCCACTTTTTCATTAAATCTATATAAAACCAGAGTTGAACAGCTACATCCAGCAGGTCCACTCAGACAACATCCCTGTGCAAAGACAAGGTGCTCCTTTGTGACTAACTCATACTCTGTAGGGTTTGGGAAAGAATAGAAGCCAAAATTCTCAGATACTTTGAAGTTCCTTCAGCGCATGAGGAGTTTGAAACCCCTTTATAAGGGTGATTTATCCATGGCGGCCTATGCTAATACATTGCTTCTTCCTTGCAAATGCCTGCTTAGTGTCTCTGCGGAACACTTGGAAAATTTGAAATATCTTTGACGGGATCATGAGGGCTGCCAGATGATATCAGATGAGTCAGAGGTCTGTTACTTAAAAGGAATCCTGCAGGACTCTTGTTTCACTGGTTTCCATTCTCCTCTGGTCTCCACTGGAGACTAATGGACTAATTGGGCTAAAATATTACTCAAATGAAGCTGCTGCCCTTTCCTAAACTAAAAGGGGTTACTGAGCCACTGTTGTAATTTAGTTATTCAACACAGAAGAAATGAAGAATAAATTAGTTATAAATATGCGTGGGATGGCTTTTTAATATACAGTCTGCTCGTGTTATTTTGCAGTAGGTGCTCTGTTGAAAACAGACAAACTTTGTGAAATAGAGCTGGTGCAAAGTACTGAGCTGCAATCTGAATGACAAAACCTGCGTGGTTTTAAGCTTTTCCCACCAGTACTATCCTGCATACAGCATGCTTGGCTTGCACAAAAAATCAGAAGTAATTTTCAGCTTGAATTTTATAACTAGGCTTGGATTTTGAGCACCCAGACTTAGTTTTGTCTGTATTGGGGAGGGTCTTGTCTGTTTATCTAAGTGTGTGTGGGATGCACTAGATAAGACTCTACAGGGTGATTCTGTGAACACAAATCTGCTTGTACTGCTGACAGAAAATACTCTGGATGAAGTCTGCCAGAACTCTACTGGGAAAATGAGGGGTGGGGGAATGTGTCACAGAAGCTGACTTAACTCCCAGCGTCAGTAGGAAAGGGGAGAATAAATCAACAAAATGTGGAGCATCAAATTGCCACGACCAAACAGTATTCATCCATGACTTGTAAAGGATTTCAGATGGGAAATAGACACCCTAACAGACCATTTGGAGGAAACAACAGCAAAGAATAGGGTTAGTAAACACAAAGATAAATATGTTATGTTGCAGAAGAGTTAATGTGGTTTCTGTTAACAGAAGTTGTGTTTCACAGATTACTGCAGCTCAGCAGAGGAGTCAGGGAGAGATCCTGGTGTTATCTACTTTGATTTGAAAAGGCATTCAACAGGTCTCTCACCAAAGGCTCCTGGAAAAACTTAGCTGTCATGAGATAAGGAGTAAGAGTCTCTATGGATAAATAATTGGCTAAAGGGTAGGAAACAAAGGGCAGGAATCAATAGACAGTTTTGACAGTGTAAGGAACCAGTGGTGTAGTCTCATAGGATGTGTGTGCTGCTAGGGTATCTGTTGCTCAACATATCGTAAATGATATGAGAAAGGAAAATTGAAAAAAGGTTGCAGCTTCTAACAGGTTATTCAAGGAGTTGAAACCAAAACAGATTGCAGAGAAGGATCTCGCTGAAACCAAGACAGATTGCAGAGAAGGATCTCACATTAGTGAGTGACTGGTTGGTAAAATTAATGGCAGGTAAAAATCTGTGTGTATAAATTGTGAAGTAATGCATATGGGTAAAAATAATTCTAATTGCATACAGTGGTGAACTGTAAACTAGTTTTCCACTCAAGAGTGTCAGTTCACTGTGTAGTACCAATGAATAAAACAAGTAGCATGCTAAGAGTTATTAGGAAAGGAACAGTAAAGGGTATTATGCCACTGTATTTACATAATTGTTATGTCCATTAGTGTCGTACCTATGATCCAACCACATACGGGAGACTCTGTTCCTTTCTGGTTGTTCTCTCCCCTGCCCCTACATCTTCACAGTAGAAAAGATGTAAAAAACATCCATCAAGGACACCAACATAACCCACTGACAAATTGCTGGAGGGTAGGAGGATATACTGAGAAAATGCTGTGCTGTGATCGCCCTAATTTTGTATTCTCTCTTTACCATCTTGTAGCACTGCATAAGGCAGAAGACAGAGCTCCTGGTCTGGTACAGTCCCTCTTGTGTTACAATTTCCTGTAAGGTGTCAGTAGTTTAGGGTGCCTGCATGTGTTCAAAGTGTTTGCTAAATCCTTTCCAATGGATTACAATTATCAGACTGCTTAGCTTAGTGTTATTAATAGACCTAATGTATAGCCAGAAAAGCACCAACAGTTTATAGCTATTGCAATACTTTAAAAAAAAATTTAGACTATATTATAATGTACCTTTATTTGTTTGGAAGATAAGAGGTTTCAAGCATTATGTGACACATGCAAACTAAAAGTTAAGTGAAATATTTTGATGGTCCAGTGTGTTATAAGAGCCACAGCCAAGAAATGTGAGCTAATCAAGGTTTAGATCCAAGAGTTTGCAGAGAACCAGAGAGAAATGACCAGAAGATCTAAGAGAGATCTAAGCTCAGAAATGCCTGGTACAAGTTAAAATAGCTCATTAAAGACATCTATGTTAATAGGACCTTTCATCACCTAACTGAAAATGTCTTTTATATTTTACCTAGTCATTAACTCAATTGTTCATGATTCTGCTCCTGGTATAATAGGGGCTTTTAACAGGTTCTTTTTTGAAGGGAATATCATTTTTGCTTTGTTCACATAGTAATGCAGGATAATATATATTCCCATAATCTTGTTAATGTATTGTCATATTTGAAAGGCAAGATGTTGAAACTGTGTATGAAAATACAAGGATGGAAGGATCTTTGCCATGTTGGCATACAATGAAACTTATTTTCTATTCCTCAGTTCCTAGGCTCTAAATGGAGAGGGCTCCAGAGACTCTTAGATATATACATGCAGCATAGTTGATTCTTGAGACGGGTCTCAAGCTGAGAGAAGAAATGATGTTCAGAAAAAGTTTTCAAGGAGTAAAATACACAGACTATTTTAATTCTAAGGTAAAATATATGATGGGGTCTCAACTGCAAGGCTGTAAGTTAATTTGCAAAATGTATTAGACATTTTTTACTCTAACCGAACTGATATTATGTTATTTTGGTCTGGTACCATTTTTGTGTTGTTATTTTAGAACTGCAGTTTGAAGAAGAGGAAAGCAATTGCACAAGTAATTACTGAAACGAGAAGAAGGAACCCCCCCCAAAATATCCCACCAAAAAAGCCCCTAAGACCAATATCTCTGTGGACAAAACTCTTGTCAGTGCTTATAATGCAAGAAATACTTGGAAGAGAAAGTGGAAAAAGCTGGGAGTGCAGCTGTCTGTAATTAATTGAAGGAATGTTATAATCACTATTATTAGGACAACTTGAACAATAGTTTTGGCAAATATTTTTGTAGCAACTTAAATCATCAATGAAGATGATAAGGCACAGCATGAGTATACTAGTGATGATCAAAGACAGTAGTGAGCAGAGGGTGACGGGCACACACCCACAGCAGAAACCTGCCAAAACCCCTCATCCTCCCCTCTCCTGGCATGACATTCCTGGTCTTTCATCCTGGGAAGGCGTCTCTTGCTGAGCTTCAGCAGAAGTGGTGCAGGGTGTGTAGTGTGCCCCCAGTCCAACAATCCTAGCACTTTGTCCCAGCTGGGAAGGGCTCCCAGGTGCGGGAGCAGCTGCCAAGGGCCCTCCCTTACCCTCCCTCATCCATACCTGCTCTGCTCATGGCTGATCCCGCTCCCAGTGAGCGGGCAGCCAGTTCCAGCTGCGTGGCATTTCGGTGTTACCATAGTGATGAGTAGTGGACACTGCCACCTTTCTCTCTTTAATTAAAGAACAGATGCAGGGAAAGCTGATCTCCTGGTGTCCCTCTATAAGCTGACATCAACACGCTAATTGTTTTCAATTCTTTCCTTCCCTCAGCAGTCAAAGCTCTGTCCTTTGTTCCTATCAAGGTCTTGCCTCTTTTTAGGTTAAAGAAGCAGTAACTTTTTCCAGAGTCTCCCTGTGGGGACTGTTTCAAGTAGTGGCTGCTTCAGAGCATCTAAAATCTCTCCTCTCCCTCTCCGCTCCCTCTCCTCTCCCTCTCCTCTCCCTCTCCTCTCCATTAGCAAGGTGGGTACAGAGGAATGAATGCTCCTGCCTGAGATAGGAAACGTCTGGCTTTCCTCTGCTAAAAGCAGTCCTAGCAACAGTGCCAAGCAGGGATCTGCTGAGAGTATCCTGAAGATTGGATGATTATGAAGCGAAGGTATGCATCCTTCCAGCCTCACCTTGCACTGTTTTGGTACAACACAATCCTTGCTAAACAAACGAGGCAGTTTGGGCCGGGATGGATTTGACTCGGGAAGAAGTCTCCTGCCTTCTAATCCCACTTCAGCCCTTGACTTGCACAGCACCCTCAGCTCTCTGCCTTAGTTGCCTCTTTTATGAAATAGCACTAGAATTGCTGTTTGTCTGTTACAGAAAATAATTGGGCTTTCTTCAGGTGTTTTAATGCATAAAATATTTTATAAAGAAAAACTGCTGCTAGAGCAGTCAGTCTTCATCAGCAATTGCTCTACACCAGTGTCAGAGATTGTTATGGCTTTTCTGTAGGGATTGAAATTGCACATGGTATTCATGTTAATGATAAGCAAAAAAAAAATACATTATTTAATGGCTTCTGTTGTATTATTTGCCCTTTTTGTTTAGCTTCAGGCTAGAGTCAATAGGCAATTTAGCTCAAGAAAAACAGTCACCAAACAAGAAAAGGGATATTATTCATCCCATGCAGATGTAAGCAGAACAAAAATAGTGTCAGATACAAAATTCAGACTTGCAGAAAGCACTCACATCACATAAGTTAACTGGTGATTGCCACTGGATGTCCTCATTGCTGAAGTGTAGAGTTCAGCTACAAGATCCTAAAGATCATCAGTGACAAGAACCCTTGAAATGCAGGAGGCTATTCAAGCTATTTATACAGGGAGATGGAAGAGCTGATATTCTTTGTTGTTGTTTTTGTCCCCTTTATCTCTGGGCTTGCTTGAGTTGGAGCAAGATCTCATTTTCATGATAACTTTACAAGGCAGGAGGTAATTTATACATATGAAATACATCATTCTAACACATCCACAACACTCAAAAAAATAATTACTTTAGCTGTAGAGCCAAGCTATCTGATGAAACAAGATTTACATTTGGGCTCATGAATTGCTTTGTATATAGTGCACATGACTTCTTTCCATAGCATTTTGTCTTTTGGAATGTAAAACAGAATCATAGAATTTCTCAGTTGGTCCACGAAGTCCAAATCGCTTTGTCAGTCACGTAAATACTCTTTCTCTGGAAGTTCTTGGTGTTTGCCATCTAAGAGGAGGACAGAACCATATAAAAAGCTGCTAAATATTTTATTGCTCCTGGAAGGAAAGATTAAAATTTATTTTCCTGTTATCTCCAACCTCAACTGAGAATTGAGATTGAAGAATAAAACACTGACTGACCCTACCCCAATCCACCTATCCACTCTGTTACCTACAAAGGGATGTGCTCTCTTTTAAAATACATTAGTACTGTGGCCTCAATAAGTGTTTAAAACAAATGCATCTCTACACACATATTTCCTTCATATGAAATAGGCAAAAATTACATAGCATTGCAGCGCTGCACGGCACCAGCCCTAGTGAGCTTCCCTGGAGTTTGCTGCGTTTTAGGATGTAGGACTGTATTTTGCTGCATCGTGAGGATAAAATGAAGGTGTGAAGTTCATATCTGAATGTCAACATCCCACAAGTACTCTTTTAATGCATTATGCTCCCACTTTAATTTGTCTGTAGGCATTTGAATTTTCTTTATCAAGTCAGGGAAAACTGACAGGCATAGCCAAAAAATGCATGTTTGCCTTCTATTCAAGTGAGACAGTGTGGGGTTGCCTTTCCCTACAGAATCTGGAGTCTCGTTTATTTGACTGTAGCTTAAAAATGGCAGACTATTCATTTAAACCCAAATGCTAATAATAACACTGATGTAGAAAGACCTTTAATAATCTTAAACAATGGTGATTTGTGACTTCATTTATGCCAAGAACATGACTGCAGAGGGAAGTGCTGTGCGCTGTAATAAATTGCAGAATGCGAGATCCAGTTTAAGCTGAGACTAAACGCTCAGTAGGTCAGTACGTTCTGTCTTAATTTGAGCTCTTCCACAGTAAGCCTTTTCTGCAGGAAATGTAGCTGAAAGGGCGAGGCTTCCCTCACCTCTTCTAGGGAGAGCATCTGCATGCTTCTGAGCTTTTGTTGCAAGTTATTTGATGCTAGATGTTTGCTCCATTATGGCAGTGATTTTAACAATATTTTGGAATGAAAATTATTTGAGCAGATTAGTAATTGGACCACCCATTTCCTCAGCATCAGGAGACCAATTTCCCTTAGAGGATTGTCAACTGCAAAGCCACAATGCTTGAAAATTTCTCCAAAGTTGCATGTTTGGTCATATTTATTTCCTTTGCCTCTAAACATGATATTGCCTTTGTTGTTGACAAGTTGTATAGGGCTCCAAAGAAATAGGGCTCCAGCGTATACAAGGACTCCAGGGTTTTTAACTTTTTTTTTTGAAGGTCATTCCCATTAAGCATTTGATTTTTTTCATGTGCAAAGGTCCTGAAGCCAGGTTCTTTAATATAATACACTCCCATATCCGAAGACCACAAAGAATCTCTCTGGCGCCTTAGCAATGATGCAAAGGGTCTTACAGCAGATTTCAGAAGGTTGTTTGCCACTCTGTAGTTAATACAGGAATGACTGCATATCTAAGCCAAAGGTTCTTGTGAACCCAACACATATTTTAGGTATTTGAAATAGAATTTGGTTTTATATAACACTTTCCCCATATAATATGAATTTCTAATGAAAGCACATAGATCTTAAAGGGAGTCTGCAAAGCTGAGCAGGAGGAACATACTCTCCTTTTCTATCATAAAGCGTTATCCTGTCCCTCATCAGTATGGAAGCAGTTTTATACAGGCCCTCTGCCAAAAAGAGGCATAGGTTGGCATGATGGAAGGACAATGTTCAGAATAACTGCTGGAGTTTGTCTGCGTTGATTTGATGTGGGATGGATAGAAAGATTTGCTGTCATCCAGTAGCTACTGGAAATAGGAATCCCAGTGAGGAAGCAGGCATTACACAAGTATGTGGTGAAAAGACAGAAACTCGTAAAGCTGCAAGGGTTGTTTTGTAAAATGCGTGTGAGTAGCCAAATGGGACAATAGCAACACTGCTAATTCATTTAATTAATATGTAATTTACTTGGAGTAGTGTTCATTCTAGTCTGTCTTTCTTCAGAAAGATGTTTTCTGCTGTGGTGAAGCTGTGATTCATTTCCATTTCACTACTTTCATTTTCATGGTCTTTTTGTTAATTGTCAGAGCCTGTTTGATGATTACAGTGGCTAGAAAATGCATTGCTAAATTATGGTCATAAACAACAATGGAAAAAAAAGACCCATTCATTTAGGGTTTTTTTTTTTCCAATTTTTTTTTCTTTTTTTTTTTTTCCTTCCAAGCAATGGACTGTGTTCTGGTCCCTAGCAAAAACAAACAATGTAGTATTTCTCCTACCCTGCTGTTTTGCTGCTTTGTTGTTTTCTCTTTCATATGTTTTTTTCATGGGATTACATATATTTTCTGTATGACAATCTGGAATGGAAAGGAGGAAGCAGAGCAGGAGTTGGAGTACATTGGATCTCTGAGGATGCAAGGGGCATCCAGGTATCTTGGTGCCCCTTAGCGGGAACTGCAAATCCCTGAAGCACCCCATTGCTCCTGGCGGTGATCCTCAGAGGAGGCTCCCAGAAGGAGGGTTTCCAGCTAGGCCTGAAAGACAGTAACTAACAGATAATTAGGAACTGCAGCGGAAAGGAAGGGTGTCACCCACTGGGCTAAATTTCAGGGAAATGTAAGCAGTATCCATGTTGGGTTTGTGCTCTATGTGTGTGGTTTTATTAAGTTAAGCTGTGCAGAAGGAAATAGAACTTGAGACTTTTGCCAAGTTGGTATCAAACTAGGCATTACCACAGGCACTTCAGCAGAAACTCTCCACAGAGGATGATATTTGTAGGCAAGCCTTTACATTTTTCCTTGCTTTTGCTTTTGATGTTTTGTTCTTGCTCCACAACAGCAACTATGAAAATAACTCCCTCCAGTCTGTCTCTAATTTCAGTCCTCTTCCTTTTCCTGAAGAATTGTGACATTTTCAGCTTGAAACCATCTTCCCTTTAGAATATGTGAAAACTTCTTGCACAGCCAAAGATGAAAGATTATTTTTGGCATGCAGTCAAAAGATGGCTTGGTCCTGTCTAACCTATGAGGCTTGTTTGATCAGTTTAACTGTGACATAGTAGCTTTCCCAGTGCCATGACTTTTCCTCTTATAGACAGAGTCTGAATTGGTTTCAGTGCAATAGAATATTTATTTTGTCTTGTTTAGAAATAATTAGTTTGAGAATATATGTCCTGGTAGCAGTGGTTACATCACTTATTCTTTAAAGCAGCACAATATTGGATAAATTTTAGATGTTCCAGTTAAGGAGTTGTCTTTGTAAATGAAATCTTTTGTGCTGTCTATTAAATGCAGTTCTGATTGACTCAGCTGAAGTGAGTAGTGCCCAACGTGTGTTATCCAGACATTTGTCAGATATTTTAGTTCATTTCATTTCATACATCTTGAACTATGAAGGCAACCTTGTCATTGCAATTTTCACACCCTTTCTTTTTCTTTGTTCTGTATGTCAGTGAAATCTTATCTCTGCAGTCTTCTGTCATAGGTTAATAGTCTGGAACAAACTTCATTTAAGACTCTTACATAGGAAAAATGGAGAGAGATTATAGAGAAGAAAGTTGGTGGTCACAACCACTGTTAGAGAGATGATATCTCACAGACTCTGATAGATTTGAAATACCAACCACAAGTGTGGGAGAGGAAAAGAGCGAACCTCAAAAGATTGACTCACTCGGTTCAGGTGCCTGGCTGCACCCCTGGGACCTCCTTTCACATCCCAAAGTTCAAATTTTGTATGGGCTTGCATGGATTTGCTTTTAAGGATGGGACAAGACCACAAAGGTCAGGCCTGGATTTACATTTGTTCGGTGGTGTTGTTATTGTATACAGAAATCTACAGAAGTATGCAGAGACGCCTGGAAAATCTGAGACAAAGTTCTCTTCTTTCACAGTCTTACAAAAAGACTTGCACTTATTTTTCTTCAGTACATCCTTTATTGACAGGTACAGTTGCCTCTTTTATACAAGTGACTATCTTGTTTGCATGTTCCTCCATTTCTTCCATTTCCAACTGCAGTTTCTGTTTAAAATGTCTCAGAACAGCTTTTTAAAAGCAATTATTTTTGCAAAGAAAGGTAAACTGCAGGGAGAGAAAAATGATAAAACAAAAAAGGTAGGTCTGGGGTAAACCCCAGCTGACCTAAAATCCCTGCTTTTTGCCTGAGAGAAGCAGAGAACCCCCGAGTAACATTTTCCTCAGTCCCCTTCCAATACCTGCTTGACTGCCCGCTCTGTTAAGGCTGTGGACTTTGACTATCCCTTTTGATCCTGTGTTCAGTCCTGGAAAGAGTAAACTTTGCTAGCCTAGATTCAGACAGTGAGGGGGCATTCTACAATTAATGACTTTTCTACTGTTTCCTCTGGGACATTGTTATTGTTTTTAACAAATAATCTTTACTCTTGCTTCATTTCCTGTTTGCTCCCCATCCATTCCCTTTGGTTTAATTGTTTGTAGTTAGCCAGCATAGTAATAATGACACTGTGATTGACATCAGGTTCAGAAAATGCAACATGGCTTGGGTTTTCTCTGATCCTAGATTCAGAACAGTGGAATCCCTGGAGACTTTAATTCAGACCCTGGTAGAAGAGCCTTACATTTTGCCTGCTTTAAAAAAGTTCAACACAAGTGGCTCTTGAGGGTTTGCTTGGATAATACCTTATCAAACAGAAACTCCCAGCTGCTCACATGGGTGGATGTTTACAGATGCAGTTTGATAAGGAAGTCAGTAGTGTTATGCTGGTGACAGTATTGGCTTCCTGAAATGAGGGACACTATTCTCCCAAAGGAGTAGAACTTGGGAACCTCTGGTAGATACAAACCCCAGATTTTTGAGCTGACCTTCACCTGCTGATACTGGACCACAGCAGTTCTTGGCTGGAAGGTCCAGCTGTGGTGTGAGAGAGGAAGAATTTCCACCACAGGCAGGGTATCTGTATCCTGAGTGCCCAAAACATTTGGAAAGCAAAACTCCAGGACGTTATACCAGCTGGTCTCCTGGGTCAGACCTGGGAAAAAAGGTATAAACCTGCCCTTCCATGAGATGTTTTTTACCTTTTCTTTATAAGGAAAGGATTTCCACAGTCTTCCTAAAGCACAGAGTCAGCAGTGAAAGGGGTGGTAGAAGACTTGCTTTCTTCTCAAGTCTGCTCCTTGCCCTGCTTAGCCTCTCCTGCTCTTTCTCTCTCTCCAAATATTTCTAACCTGTCTCCCATGTGAAGACCCAGAACTGCCTGGTGCAGCAGAACAGCGGGGTGTCAAACACTGTCATGCTGCTGCCACAATACAGCTCACACTTTGTGTGAGAGGCTGCAGAGGAGCAGGGAACAACTCCACAGCGCTGCTGAGACTTCAGCTGATTTCTTTTGCTTCTGACTACTTTGGTTTTTATGTTACATCCAGTTTTTCTCTCTCTCCCACTCCTTTTTGCTCCACCCGTCCACTCCCCCTCTCCCCACCCCCAGCCCCAGCCCACTTTATATCTCTTATTTTATTTATTTTAAAGAAGGTTCAGTAGGTCATGGCAAATGTCCAAAAATATGTTTCTTTGCTGGGCAGGCCAGATTTAGTGAGAAATCACTCTCAGTTAACTAAAAACCTGAGGCCTTTGAGAACCCTCTAATAGCAACAGTAGCTCAGGTTTGCAATTTTAACACTTAGCCTGTGTTGGATGAGTTTGCATCTTCAACATACGAATACATAACACAAGACTCCAAACAGACCTCTGACAGAGATTTTTCTTTAAAACCAGGCTGATATAAATTTTGTGAGAGTAGAATGATGAGGTGAAATCTTGGGGAGAGGGATTATGAGTTTGGATGAAAGAAACTTCTTACCAGTATGTTTTGCACAAGCAGAAAAAAATGACAGTCCAGGAGGGTGGGTGATGTACCAGAAACATTATTATTTGTGTTATTTGAGGAACTTGTTTGTTTTCTCCAATTGTATGTTATTATCTGATCTCAGCAATTAAGGCCTCTCCAGTAGGATTTTAAGAACGTAACCAAGATTTATTGGGTGCTACAGAAGAAAAATATTTTTAAAGTTGTCAAACACTTCCTGATATAAGACTGTAAAGTGTTGAATATCTGCCTTGGGCAGATTTATTGATTTATTTAAACTCACTGTTCCCTAGACATCTGCTTTGGTCACTCAATTATAGAGAAGATGCTGGGCAAGGTGGACCTTTGGTCTGACCTCACACTCTCATTCTTGTTTGTTTGCTTTTCTTGTATTGAATGATATGAGAGAAAATATTGGTCCATCCATTAAAAAAAAAAAAAAGAAAAAAAAAAAAAGAAAAAAGGAAAAGAAAAACTAACGGGCTTTTTTTTACACAAATAGTCCTAATATTGCACAGCAGTGAGGCAAAGACAGACTTTCCAAAGTGATTGACTCTGCATTTGCCATGACTTTTGCAGTATGTGCCCATACATATCTAGTTTAAGTGCTTTTGAGGTAAGCTGAGGAAGAGGTGTGGGAGTAACGGGAAAGATTTGGTCTTGGACAGTGAAGATTGTGAGTTAATACTGGTAGACAAGAAGCGTGGGACTGAACTGAAAGAAGAGTAGAGAAAACATAAAGTAGGAAGGATTTAGGGGAAAGGACAGAAAAAGTATCTTTTATTCGGGGACATGGGATGGATCCCCTTTTACTGGCATCAAATGTCTCTGAAACTTTGGTGGAAGATTCAGTGTGTAAGACCGACACAGATACAAGTTTATTTTTGTCCTTGGTTACTGTCATTAGCAGAAGAGCAAGGTGCAGGAGGTGGAGCTGGAGGTTCTGAACCAGGTGACAAAGATGTTGACAGTGCCATAAATATGGTGAAACTGCTGCTTTCTCTGCCTTTTTGAAAAATACAGGAAATTACATGCACAAAAGCTCTGCTAAAATAGCATTGCTTGCAAAGTCAAGCACTCTAATTACATTGCTGTGTAATTTCATTTCAGGATTCCCATATCTGTACATAGGATTATTTAGATGATGCAATTAGATGCTCACGTACAGATTTTCTTCTACAGGGAAACTCACTGACCACACAGAATGAAGGTGCTCAGCAAATGAGCAGGTGTTCAGTCTTTCCTTATCCTTCTTGATTATTCCTTATGGTACAGGGTGTAGCACTATCCATACAATTCTATCACATATCATTCTTGCTCTGAAGATACTTTTTCATAGTCTTTTGTATGGCATTGTGGAAGTGAACATCACAAACTTTATCTTCACAATGGTTGCATTGGGAACCTGAGAAAGGAGGGTGTCTGAATTTTATATATCAGAAACTAAGAAGCAGAAATTTTGCTAACATGTTGAATCCAGGACATTTGAAGATACTAGTGGGTTTATATATTCCTTTTCAATGGTAAATAGCACTTCTTATGTTCAGAGTAATGCATCAAATGATTCACATGGCACCTGTGAGTGATAACACAGAACAGCAAAGCAGGTTTATGTCCCCCACACAGAAGATGAGGAAGACAGAGTTAGGGATACCTGAGAAAGTTCCCTTACAAAGCGGACCTCACATCCTTATGGCAGGGAGGAGATCCAGCCCGCCCAAGCAGGATCCACCTGTCTGTCTGCTAATATAAGCTTCTGTTTCCTTCCTTTCATCCCTCACCTCATTCACAACAAACCTTCAGAACCTGCAAAAAATGAGCCAAAGCCACATTCTCACTGACAACCCAGGCTTGACTCATTACTCAAGAAGATTTGTTCTGTGCAGTGGTACAAAGATCTTGTGGAAAAACAATCTGTGATCGTGCAATTATTGTATTGCAATTGATCTACGTGATGGGGCTAAACAAAGGTCGTATAGGCAGTTTTTATTCTTTGTGTCCTAACCTTCGAGCACCAGATTTTGCAGCCTTTGTAGCATGTTGTGGGTATATCATGCTGTCTTTTCAGACTAGATATGGTGGTTACAACAAAATCTTCTTCCTTTCATCTTCCTCTTCCCTTCATTGGCCTTCCCACAAATATCAGGTAATCTTTTTATTATTTTTTCATTTTTCTACTTTTTACAGCTCTAGTAGAGATATTTCAATGTCCTGTAATTTATTCTCTCTCTAAATGCCAATTTTCTTGCTGCTGCTGATTTGCTTTCAGATATAATGCCTTAAGCAGGCTGTCAGCCATTCTGAAAGTATATGATTCTTCTCTCTCAATATCGCACAAGCCAAGTCTGGCTGGAAGGACAGGGGAAAACTAAATTGTTCTCATAAAAAAGAAAACATAGCACTAATATATCTTTATACTTATGTTCAGGTATCCCCTTTGTGTTATTAAGGGGACGTGTGTTTTCTCTACAGGGGATCACATTAATTTATATTTATAAGGTCTACTGTAATAAAGGCTTTCCAGAAATCTAAAACTGAGTCCAAAAGTTCTTTGGATGCTATCAAACCAGAAATAAGCAGTGCATTGTATTATCCAGTAGCAAAACAAGACCTCAGGATTCAAAGAATGAGTTATAAAGTTATGTGTGTGAATTAAAGGCTGATCCTGCCACCCTTGTGGAGCTCCGATGATTTCAGTGCCAGGGAGCATTGTCATCAAGCATTGTTGAAAACTTGGCTGTCCCTGAGAGAGAGAGGCACCAGGACATCAGGGATGTGGATATATTTTTGTATACTCAAATATTTAAGTCCTCAGATACAAATTTTTTGCTGTAACTCAACAGGTTGCCAGGCTGAGCCAGTGTCCTGTGAAAGTTATTGTTGGTCCGTGTGTGGGTGTGGTTGCCCATCCCAACGGCTCTGTAATGGAACTTGGTGGAGTTAAAGCTGTTTAAACTAAGCTTTGTCCCCTTCTGATTGTGGAGGGTTGAAATTCATGTTGTTCTAGCTTAGCTGGTGGGCTTTCATGCCCATAAGCACTTCCGAGTTTACACTTTGACACTCATAAATATCTTTTCACTTCAGAAAATATGTTTTGGGGTTTTTTAAATTTAGAATTTAACTTTCTTCACCTATCACTCTGTATTATGCATGTGTGATTTTAAAGGTGTCTCAGTATTCCAAACTATACTGACATTGTGGATAGAGATACTTTGAAAAAATCTTTCAATCAATTTGTCCACCTACCTGTCTAGCTTGGTGGTGCTTGATATCCTCTTAGATTTCGCTGACTGTGTTTTCAAGCAAAACAATGGGTTATAGAAAAAGTTTTCAAACTCTGCATCCAAGTTTTTTGCAAAGAAACAAAGACCCTTTTTTTACATGTGTGTGTATCTACAAATAAATATATGTTAAAGAAAAAAGGAAAATATGACAGAATAATTACATTAAATGGTATAGAAAACCTGGCTATCAGCTTTCTTCTGCCAAGTAGGTTCCTGTGGTTTAGACTTTTCCCTTCAGTCTTTCTTTTAGCCTAGCAATGCTGTGACTCCTTCTTTCGTAGCAATCCGTCCACAGTTCAGTCTGAGACACAAGGAAATTCTTTTCATCACCTGAGGGTCTTGTCTGAGCAGCATTTCCTTCCCCTACCAAGGTGCTGCTTCTCCCCAGGAGATGCACAGGCATAATCAATTGAGGCTTTTCTATCTCTCAGGAACTGAGGATCTCCTACTAGGAGGCAAAGCTGAACTTCTCACTTTTGCCTCCTCCCACATGTCAAGTGCTGTCATATAATGGAAACAGGAATTGGGCCTGAAATAAGAAATTTGAAATCTGAGTTCTAAAAACAGTTACAGTTTTGATAAGGGGCTCTATACTTTATTTAGTTCACTTGTAATTTGTTTTAATTTGTTGCATCTTTTTTTAAAATGTGTGATTTGAATCTGAATGTGGTTCACATTAGTTTTTGATTATAAAAATAAATAATATCAGATTCAGTAGATTCAGCAGTTTCTTTGAGAATGGTGCTTCCTCAGCCCTCCCAACAGTGGCTTTTTCCAGGATGGAGCTGTAACTTGGAGGCCATCACCTGGAGGATGAGAGGCATCTTCAGCACTGAGAATGCACAGCACCAGGGTTTGTTAAGAAAACAGGCAGCTCTTCTCTGGTGTGGCAGCATTTAAGCATATCTGCCCCTTGACAGACAGAGCTGTGGGTGAGGACTAAGTGAACAAGGACTGGTTGCATATTTTTAGCTAAATATTTTAAGATCCCTTCAATATTTTCCATCAGCATCTGAAAAAAACCCCTTATATAGGAGACCTAGATTTCTGTTCCATGTATTTCTGCATTTTCCTTCTCTTGTCCCTCTGTTTTTTGATTGCTAGATGGAGCATTAGCCTCATAAGCTTTTTCTAGGATCCAGATTAAACTACTGGAGTTGAATAGATTTTTTTCTGTATGTTAGATATAGTAAAAGTAAAGTAAAAGTGTAGGGCCAAGTAATTAGGGTTTTGTCATGTTTTGGGGGGTTCAGGAGACATTTCAAAGTCAACTTACTCACTAAGTAGTTAATAAAAGTCCTTATGATGTCTTAAATGAAGGCCTAATATAAAAACTCCAGAAATGAAACTTCCGATGGTCCATCTTTTGAAGATAATGAGATATCATCTTTTTTTTTATTAAGAAAAGTGAGTAATTTCAAGTAAAACACATTAGGAAAATATTTACCTAGCATTTAATTACCTAGCTGAGCAATTTTAAAGGCAGATTCAAAGCAGTATATGCCTGTTAAGTGCTGTGTTATCATGTGTTGTCACAGTAGATTTTGTTTCTTGAATTCTTTCGTCACACGGTCTTTCTTTTTTAAATGCACCTCCTTAACATTTTTTTGGTTTTTTGGGTTTTTTTTAGAACACAGAAAGAAATGCTATTCACCACCAAGCTCTCAGAAAATCCTTTTTCTGGCCTCTTAATTTGTTTCTGCAGTTTGACACAGGCTCCCATTTGTAGGCAGAAACCCTTGGCTATCAGCCTATAGATGATGCTTACATCTACAATCAGATATTTAAGTTTTACTCTATCAAATAAGAATATGCTAATGGTACTGACTCATTTCTGGATCTGCATACAATCAAAATGTGGGGAGCAAATTTGGAAGTAACTTAATGGTATTTCTTTTCCATGTCTGGAACCCCTGAGTCAGTACTCCAACACATACATTTTGCTGTTTACATGGAATATGCTATAGTTATTTTTTTATATTAACAATATGGTTTATCATTCTATAGAATTTTTCATCCAAAGATCTCATGTAGGTTTACCAGTTTAGTAACTCATTCCTGATGGATCTTGGGATTCTCCTGGATCTTAATACACCATTGGTTTCAGCCTGAATTAGACATTTAGCCTTTGATTCAGATGAACATTCAGACTGGGGAAAGTTCTTAAAATGAAGTCCATACTTACGGGATTTCCTAAAGTGGGTTGGGATTTCCTAAAGTGGTTGGGAAAACTTGGTTGTTTTCCTTGTGAGCAAAAAAGCAGAATTTGGTCCCTGGCATCACACTGGCTCTCGGAGATAACTGTTCCAGTTTCGGTGTCATAATTCAGTTTAAGTATGTTAGATCCTGGTGGGGAAAAAAAAATTCCAAGCCACCACCAACCAGCCATCAGTTTGAAGCCCTTGTTCTGTAATTCTTTGCTGTCCTGTGCGATTAAGTGAAGGTGTGGCTGACTGTGCACACAGGGCCTTTTGAGAATGGGTAGGTATAGCATCAGAGCACGCCTTGCCTTGGCTGTCATCTTCCAGCACTGTGAGGGGCAGAGAGGGGGAAGCAGAGCACTTTCCTGTGCAGGACAGCAGCTCCTAACACTAGTGGGATTTGTCTCATGCGGCTGGGGATCAGTTTTTTGGGAAGGAGTCTGCAGCCGCTAAATGCCACGAAAACAGCGTGGTGCAAAATGGAAGGAAAAAACTGCCAAAAAGGTCAGAAATAGGAATGAAATAAAAACGTCATCCCATCCTAGGATGGAACACTCTGCAATGATTCTCTAATGATGAGTTTAATGGCATTTGACTGTCTGCAGGTTGGGTTGCTGCGCTCCCTGTTGTCAGGCAGCGGGGTGGGGGCTTCGCCATTTCTGATTAACTAAAAAAAGATGTGTGTGTTTTGGAGGTGCGTGGGTGAGGCAGTGCAAATGTCAAGTTCAGTGCTGGTTATAAACAGTCTTCTTAAACAGCAGCACATTTTCATTCAGATCTTTTTAGGTTGTGAAGAATACTGTATCTGTAGCGCATATTTAAAATTTAAAAAAAAAAAAAAAAATCTTCCTGGCAGCAAGCTCACCATATCTAGTGCAACATTCTCACTCTGTCTCTCTCTCATCCTCATCTGTTGAAAGAGTAAAACTTCTGAGGTAGGTCTTCAGAAATAGCAGCAGTAGCCAGCGCAAATGTGCAGTAATTGATTTGCTGCTGTTGTTGTTTGTGATTGAAGCAGTGAAACCTTCCCCAGCAAAACCAAGTGCTGCAGACGAGCTCCTGCACTCTTGTTCAAACAGTGATTTTCTAGCGTGGCTAAGGGCAAACCATACGATGAAAAATAGTCCCTTCCACTTTATCCCTTGTTTCCACTAAAATGTATCCTCAGCCATGCATATGCAGGCTATAATGTAGCATATTTAATCTTCCACTTCATCTCTGCAGCTTCTCTCTCAATACCAAAATAGCAAGGACTGGAGTAGCTACTCTTTCAAACAGCCCTTACTGTTCTTAGACGGGTTTTTTGTTGTTTTTAGAGTTTTCTGTTTTTAATCTGAGCTAAGTTTGAAAAACTGTAATGGTGGGAAAATCTATCCAGGGTTCATTCTTTTTTACCACGGAATTGGCAAACCAGGAAGAATAGACTTTGTCATGTGCAAATATAGTGACCATAAATGGTGCTGGAGGCTTTCTCCATTGTCCTGTGACTTTGCCACGAGAGAAAGCGCGCGCAAGAAAGAAAGACACGTTTGATAGAGTTGTGAAGAACGCCTGAATGGCTATTGGGTGTTGGGCATTGTCTGGCGCTGACCTCAATTCGGTACAGTAGAGACCCTTGAAAGCACTGTCTGAAGTCACAATACCACTATTCTCCTCCGCTCCCCAAAAGGGATTAGTTAAAAGGGTGACGTTCCGTGCAGAGAGTTCCAAGTATTCCCTGAAACAAAGGGCCCTGAAATGTTTTTGAAGTTATTTTTAATTGAGTTGAACTAATTTAATAAAGGTCCCAAGAAGGAGGGGGGAAGAAAAAAATATAAAGGAATGTGATTGTTTTATGATTCCTCGCAGATGGAATGGACATTTATAGCATACTTCTTCTTTAGTCTTCCAGAGAACAGTAGCCCCATTTACAGCTACTGTTAGCAATTTAAAACTGCTCCAAAATGAAGTCTTTCAAGAAGTTGACAGCTTATAAATAAATCTGTCTGATAAAATTGAACATAAACTGCATCTGTGGTTAGTTTGCCAAAATTAATTCTACATTTAATTAGAGATAGCAGTCAAACATATTTAATAAAAAACAGTCTTGGAGAGTAAATCAAATGAAGTCAGATTTTAGCAGATGCTTTGCTTTTCTCCCCCTTTTTTTCTTTCCTTTTCTTTTCTTTTTTTCTTTCCTCCCAAGGAGTGATGAAGTGACCTCACCTCTATGATCCTCAGATATTTAGAAGAGCAGGCCGAGGGGAGGCCTGGGCAGCTCATGAGATTATGTAGGAGAAGCCATGAATGAATGGCCTCAGACAAAGGGGGGTAATTATTGAGCTGCAATTTTTACTGATTTCTATAATTAGGTTTTTCAGCAATGCCGCTGTGTTTGCCGTAAACGTTCAAATGAATTAATACACTAATTATTAACCAAACATCAAAATTTGGATTTGGTCTGGAGTTAAACCCTCTGCAGTTCTAAATTTCAGGTGTTGGCATAGGTAAGCTGGAAGTTAGGCTGTGCTGTGATTATTAATTACTGGAACAGTGAATGAAGTTTTATTGTTACGTCTCAAAATTGACAAGCCAGTTCCCCGCATGCAAAATTTATATTCACTACTTCGCATTCTTTTTCATGTGCAACTCATTCATGTCTCTTCAAAAATATGACTTGATGAACTCCTTTAGCTGGTGTAAATAGGTACAGCTCTCACTGCGGGAAGAGAATCTGTCTCTTGGCAACAATTTTAAAAATACAAGAAAATAAAATAATTCAGTGTCCCAATTCACCACATAAAGTCAGTTGAGCGGTATCAAAAACATTTGATCCATTCCATTTTAAAATTTAGTGGAACATTTTTCTTTTCCAACCCTCCCTCTCAAAGCAGCTATCTGTCTACCACAAACTAAACTTTATTTAAATCCCAGATCTTGTATGGGAGATTTTAGCCCACGCTGTAAAGACATTCAAAACTTGTTAAGGCTACTAGAGAAATCCTGTCTGCTTGGCTTTTTTTCTTTTATGGTGCAGAAAATTACATGATTTCTAGACATAAGTTTGCATGAGCTGATAATAGATTATATTTCTTTGAAGAGTTTAGGTTGCTTTTGTATATTAAAGTATGTAAGTATTGTAGGAAGTCACTGTTTCCCATGTGGAAGGTATTGGTTAATCTTAACTACAGCATTTTTTATTTTCCTTATTTTTTTTCTTTGCATTTTTTTTAATGTAGCCATTATTTTCAGAACAATCTTAAGTTTATAGAAATATTAAAAATAAATTAAAAACTATGCAGGAAACCTTGTTAGGTAGTGTCAATTAGATATCCTTAGAGGTCACGGTTGAAACCTTATTTGGTTAACCTTGTTAAAGTTCTAATGTTACCAAAACCCCAAATGACCCAAATTATACACAGGAGCCCCTAACTGAGAAATGTGGACCATTCTTCAGTATACTTTTTTGTTAATGTGCTGTTATGGCAGCACAGCAGCTTGCAGACTGAAATAAATATTTGTTTCTGCTTTGAAATGCAGCAGAAAGGGATCTTTTTGCTTTCCTTTTGACCCTTAAATTATGAATGGCAGTGTTCAGCAGAGACTGGTTTTTAATTACCCCATTTATGAGGGTATCATGCAAGCACACACACGTACATCTCATTTTAAGGAGGCTGCAACTTGCAAGTCTAACAAATCACAGTGCACCCAGTGTCTTTAAATAAACCACAGCAGTGTTGACTTGAACTTTCTAGGAACTGTGGCTGAAATTTCCAGAGCTGCCTATGGAATTTGAAGTCCTCGGCCTTTTTTAAACTACTTGGGCATTTAGATATAAAATTCCACAGGCAGCTCTGAAATACTCCACTCTTCTTATTCAAGCCGTGAAGAACTGTTTTCTAATTCCCAAAGCACTTCATGTTAGCTAGGTCCTCAATCCATAGAGTATGTTAAATCTTGTCTTGATTTAAATATTGGATTTGACCCTGCTGACATCTGTTTATGGCATATGTGTAGTTATTTTGGAGAGCACTCCTCAAGTGAGACAGTTGACTTGAGCATGACTTCATCTGGTTAATTATGCTGAAACAAAACTGCTTTGCTGAATCAGAGGCTCCAACACTCTTGTTTTTTGAGGAGTCCTTAGAGGAGTTTTAGGAATGATGTATGTGCATATGCTCATTACCTGCAACACACATTCATACTGATATGGGTCTTTTTAAGAACAACCGATTCTCCAAGACTTAATATATTTCTTTGAATATGGCCCAGTGATGATATACATCATTCTTCTCTTTAGCCTTCATAATTACTTATTCAAATATTTCCTACTTACCCACATTTAAAGTTTTCAAAAGCTTATCTTTCTAATGTGATGTTCAAAAGTGCTATGTGAAGGTCATTAAGACTAAAAATTGCCATTTTGAAGCCAAGCTAGAGATTTTACTCTTCACTTAACACAGAGTTATGATTTGAATTCAGAAGGAAAAAAATTACTGCTTACATAAAGACATTTTTAAAAGTAGAGCACCTCCTTACAGAAATTAGCTCTTGCTTTTAATTGCATATCTGTGCTTGAATCTGGTGTGGATTTCAGAAGCAATAGGATGCTTTGATGTTTTATTAAATATTTTTAAAAGGTGGGACTTTCTGAAAATTAAGCATTCATGTTGTATTTCATGTACCAAGAACATGATAATTTCTTTCCTGTTACCAGTACTCAAGGCATCTAATATGGAACTGTTTTTCCAATTTTTATAGTTTACTTTTAACACTCAATGAGTAATATCTCTTTTCCAAAGGGATTAGCTTAATGTAGGTAAAAGATGAGGAGTTTCTTCATATAAAAGAAAGCAAGGATACACTCTCATTTTTCCCCCAAAAATAAGCAAGTCCATCCTATGGTGAAGAGCACTTTCTGCACGGGTTGCAGTTGTAGACAGAATGGAAAATCATAAAGTTTGTCATTCCTCTTAAAAGGAGTAGGCAGCAGAATCCCTCAACATGCTCTGGTCCTCTGTCATTAGAATATGACTGAAAATTTAGTGAGGGTTTGGTTTATGTTTTGGTTTCTTTGTTTTTTAAGTAATTTGGTACTTGTTAATCATACCCAGTATAGGAATAATATAGACCACTTCCGCGTTCCAGTATGACAAGAGGGCTGAGGACCATTAACAGGCACTTTTCCACTCTGTACTTGTAGGACCTTTGGAAGATTTGCTCCATTACTCTATCTCCATCATCTGCTTCATTCTCTGTTTTTATGCAGTGGGAATAACTTTTGGGTATCTGCAAGTAAAGAGATATTTGCTGCTATTCCCATTTCATTTCTGTGGTTGAAACAAAACAAGAAGAGGTTCTTCATTATGCTGTTCATGTTGGGCACAGCTTGGAGTAGCAATAAGAACCTGTCCAAAGACATGATGGCAAACAAAATGTGAATGAAAGTAGGAGAGGTTATCACTCTGCCTAGAGCCTGGTTTAGATATTTTGATAATAGTCTGAATGGAGTCAGTGAAATCATTTTAGGGGCAGATGATCCCGAGCTGGAAAATAAGGACCTCTACTCTGCCAAGCTTTCCAGGAAGCTGCAACTCAAGAAAATGTACCTGCAGGTGCAATAGAACTTAAACTTGATTGCTGTGTTATTATCTTCAGACACCTAGCTTAGAGTATTTCTTTATAGCTTTCCTTCTTGATTGGCATAATCTGAAAAAGTTGCCAAAAGGCTGAGACAAGGTTTTGGTGAAGAAAAAAAAAGAACGAATACATGTTCTCATGCTGTTCTAGCCACCCCACCAATCTTTATCACACTGTAAGTACTTCTAACTTAAAAAAAGGTGAAGAAAGTGTTTGGGTAAAGATACACTAGGAGCCATCTCTAATGGACTTTTATTTTCTTTTTCTGTCTGTCGTCTCTGAAACTGCAAAGATGATTCAAAATCAGAAGAGGGGGGAAAAAAGCTCTTGAAAGTTTTACAGCTTTTTGTACAAAATTTTTGGTTGCATTTAAAATTGCTGGAACACTGCTGTTCCTGTATGAGGGACTTGAAAAAACAAGCAAGAGTGTTCCTCTGTAGCCCTATTTGAGAGACCACAGTGACACCACCTCATCTGGTGATTTTTGCCTAGTGTGGATGAAAGGGAAAGCAAAAAAGCAGTGCCTACAGAGTTCTCCAGGCTCTGTCTTATCATCATTATAGACAGGTCACTAGTGGCAAGTATTCACAGGATATTATTGCCTAATGTCTCTAAATCAAACAAGACTATGTCACAGAAATTAGTTAAGAGGATGATTTCAAATCTGTGTAAAGCTGGAGGTTTGGTTTAGATAAGGGGCCAACACTGCTGCAAATGCAGAACTGGTTTGTAGCTGTAAAAAGCAGAATTTTTGACTTGGACTAACTTCTGGTTTTCAGGGCTAACCATTATAATTAAATTCCTGCACTTTCAAGAAGTGCTTTGATGAGAGGAGCATTTTTAAATTTTTTTGTCTATAGCAGTATTGGAAAATGAACCTGTCCTGGTCTTGGATATTGTCCACATTTGGTAGGCTAATAAGGGGTTCGTATTGAGGGATCTTAGCGTAAACCCCTGATTTGGGGTTTGGAACCAGATGATCTTTAAGGTCCCTTCCAACCCAGATCATTTTGTGATTCATTGCTTTAATTTTGTGTAATTCTGTGGGCAGGGTCAGAGTTTTCAGCAGTTTCATTTGAAAAATGGGCCTGTTTGCATAGGACATGTAAAATGTCATGTGTACTACTGGGCTTGAGCTGACTTACAAGACATCAGAGATGCCTCTGAAAATAATTTAGAAAAAAACAGCCAGAAACTGTTTTCTTGATCTTCATCAAGATGCTGGAGAGTTATTTTGTATTGCAGCTTTGCCTCTCTTGTGCTTAGGTGAGGAGAGCCTGAGTCTAAGCAGCAGAGAAAGCACTGGTTTCAACGCAAATGTCCATAACCAAAATGATTATTTACTCTGCCTCTAAATCCCTTTTTGGGCTAGGACCCCAAGGAAAAAAAAGACGTTAGCTTGTCATGGAAAACTTAAGAGTGTTATTGCTGGTTTGCAGACAATGAAAAATTCCAGAAGTTTTTTTTTGTTGTTGTTTTAAAAGAAAAAAATATAT
Source organism: Callaeas wilsoni (assembly GCA_013398955.1). Taxonomy (NCBI): domain Eukaryota; kingdom Metazoa; phylum Chordata; class Aves; order Passeriformes; family Callaeidae; genus Callaeas; species Callaeas wilsoni. The sequence continues at coordinate 44,656 of VWPU01012626.1, forward strand.
TACTCCATCCCTGAAGAAGCCTATTTCCAAGCAATCCCTAGGTCTAGATCTTTTTGAAGATTGAAAAGATTTATACAGTTTGATTAAAGTTTACCTAAGAACCCACATTTTGAGCTTCCTTCTTTGAACTGATGACAGCCTTCTGAGGATTGCTCATCACACCTGGAAACCAGACAAATTTCACTCCTCTGCACTGGAAACTCCTATACTTTTGGCTTCTCTCCCATTCTGCATTTAATTATTTTGAATTCCAGCATGCCAAGCCAAGTTTAGCTGCTACTTTCCTGCAAGTGCTCTTTATTCTCCAGCTCTTGTGCTGCCTGGCCTGCCATGGTGTGCAAGTGAGCAGCAGCAGTGTGACAAGGAAGAAGGTTTGTTAAATCAAGACCTTCTTGGTCCCAAAGGAAAAGGGTTACTCACTCTTCCATAGATGAAAAATGACCTCTTCCTCTCCCCTTGCCCCTGGGGGATATTTTCCTGATATAACAACATGAAAACTTGGCAGGCTCCATGTGTTAGATGACACTGTATGTTGGTAAGGAACATTTCTGCGATATCTCAGCAGGGGCAGACAAGATGGTATTTGAAGATCAAGAAGAAAAGAAGCGAGAAGAAGAAAAGAAATTAGATGGGGGGTAGAAGTGCAAGGGTCATGCAGGCTGCTGGTTGTAACTCGTAACCTGCCAAGAATCACATGCATGACATGGGCCTTTAAAAATGTGTGACAAATACCTCAAATGAGGGACAGGACACTAAAGTGCAGGGGAGGCAGAAAGCATAGAATGAATGTGGAATTTGTGGCCCTAGTATATAATATGGGTTGTAACCTCGGCCTGAAAAATTTGTTATTTCTGATGTACTTCAGCTTACAGAATTACAAAGTGAGAGTGCCAACAAGAGGAGAAGGGAGGTAAATTTTTATTCCGAGTGATTTATTTGTAAGGAAGTAGTGCCTGGGTACAATCAAGGATAAAATCCATTTGTGTGGAGCAATATACATTCACAGGCAGAAGGAGAAAAAAATGCAGTGACCAACACGGCAGAGACACAGTAATCAAAACTCAGCTAAACAGAACTGGATATAAAGTTAGGAGTATACTTCATAGTGAGGGAGTAGAGAGCTGTGGGGCTCCTACTAATAGAGAATAAAGCTGGTGACAGCAAATACTGTTGAGATAATGGAATTTCTTTCTTCCCTTTTTATGGAGGGGTGAATGAGAGATTGAAAGAGATATTCAGATTTTTAAATAGATATTTAACCAGCTCGATTCACTCCTGATATAGGTGCATTTACATCAGATTTCACCCAGCAACTCTTTCCTTATTTTCCCATTTTTCCTTTTTCCCTAGGTTTTTATCTCTACAGATCTTTCTGTCAGTCAGGGCCAATACACTGCACCAGTCAGATTGCTAATAACGGGTGATGATGTATGTGGGGAGAAAACATCAGTTTTCCAAGATGTAAGGTGTAGATGGATAGATAGTAAGTCATCCAACTGCGACTTTGGGTTAAGCATCCCTTCTGATTCTCTTTCATTGTATTTTTAAAGGAAACAATCAAAGCACATGGCAACAAAATAAGCTGAAGGCTCTGGTTTAAAAGTAGCTCCATGAATTTGCTGTATGGGCTGGGCTGAGAAGGTACTGCCCTCTGAGCCCTGGAGCCAGCACTGGGCACTACTTGTTCCCTGGCACATGTGGAGAGGCAGCTGGATGTGGCACAGTGGGAAGATGGGGTTGTATTAATGCTCATTTTATTTTCTAAAATATCTGTCTCTGGTTTTTAAAAAGCAATCAGCACAAAACACTGCCAAGCCAGCTCCAGGCTCTGGGATCCATTCCACTCATCATTGTGCAGGGGCACGTCCCTGGCAGGAGCAGTTCAAGGTGGTGGATTGAGGGGGTTTCATCACAGAGTGAAGGAGGAAAAAATCATAAATACAGTTCATGTGAATTTCCTAAGTCAGGGAAACCACTTGTTGCTAATAGTTGCTTTAACAGATGTTGATAAAGGATTTTATCCTATGAGGCCCCTTCTAACCTGGCTAAGCAATTAGAATTTTAGGTTTACACATTAGGATTTCCCCCAGATTCCTGACAATTTATCAAGTGCTTTTGACATGATAATGGCAAATGGAGTTTTATTTTGAGTGTGATTGAAAACCAGATGAACTCTTACTGTCCAACTACATCTGTTGTTTGCTCCTTCCAGAATAAATATGGCAGTTCCTGATGCTGAAACAGCTGGAAATCTTGCATTCGTTCATGTTTCTTGAGATGAAGTGTGTCCTATGGGTTTACCTGGTGATATTGCTTATGTACTGTTTATTTAAGATGCATAGCTATGAAAAAAGGTTACTCAGTGCAAGATTTCCAGTGCTAGTACCTGCCAGCCTGGACTTCTAGAGTAAAATACCTTGATCATTTTTACCTTAATGTTTCCAAGTGGATTCAATTTTTGGAAGTGGTGAATATTTCTAATACCAGGGGGTTTCTAAAGGAGGCAAATGAGAGCTCTCTAGCCAAACCAGCTCATCCTGACTCGAAATAGCAAAATGGGAGTTTGATCTGGGTGCCTTTTCTGAATAAGTAACCGAAATAATTAGCAGCTGAGGGAGAGTAAAATGTGTAGTGCATTTAATCTGGAGTCCCCACAAACACACACATATGAGTGTGCTGATATAACACTTGTAGAATTAGCAGTCATAAATAGTAAGTGTTCATTACAATTGTGCAGTGGATGGGGACGTGGGATAAAGGTGCAGGGACAGAGCTGGAGTGGCATAAACATTTAAACAGTCCAGAGGAGTGAAAAAAGGCATCTTTTGTCTGCCTGGTTCCAGGAGAACTTCTTGCTTGTGCTGCTGAAGATAGCCTGAGAAGATTAGAGGGGGCTCAGCTGGGGCAAGACAAAGGGAGACTGTGTAAAGCAGGATCAAGCCTGTTTGCTTAGCAGAGCTCTCTGTCTTCTTGTTGACAGATGTAGCTGGTGCAGTATCCTTTGCAGGCTCCTCCTCTGGATTGTCAAGTGACAATGGTTGTGGGAGTAAATGACAGTGTAAAGTACTCCATGAATCCTTTATTTGTTTGGTAGTTGTAGCCTGGGATGGGGATTTAATATTGAATGGACTCCAGATTGTCTAAATTGCAATCACAGTGTTTATTTAAGCAGTCCGTGGGGACTGCTAAAGCATGTTAACTTTTGCTTCTCTCCTTTTCATGTTGCAAAGCATTGAGGTAGGAAAAAAGGGTTAAGGGAATTGGAAAGGAAAAGTTTGCACTGTAAAAACATGAGGATGCAATTCTCCTAACTGCTGAGGAATCATCAAGAGTTTCAGGTCACTGAATTAGCACGTGATGTCATGGACAAAAGCCTTCTGCATTCCTTAAATAAGAGCTTTTCCTTTTGCTGGTGCACTAATCTGTCGCAGAGCACATGCCACTATCTCAGCTCAGTGAAGTTGCTTTCAGTGCCAGATCTCAGCTTGTAATGTTAGCAAATAGCACATACAGTAATTTGTACTTTGATAGTATTGTGGCCCAGACAAACCAAAAAGCCCCAGACCAAGTCAACAGACCAAAGATGGGGACTATCTGGTGAAGTAATTAAAAATTGCAAAAAAAATCAGCTTTCATTGATTCCTCTTTCAAACTATAAAGGAAAACTTGATCCCATTTAGGAGACAGAAGTACCCTGAATGTAGCCTTGCAACTAAGCAAGCCAAAAAGGTTAGGGAAAAACCCAGCCAGATGTAATGAATCCTGACTATGGAAAAAAAGTGTTATTACAAATTCTGGGACAGAGGAGGGTTTTCTTTAGCAGAAAAGACCCTTTATTTCATATCATGGCTCAGGACACATGATCACGTTGGAAGTGCTAACAAACACATTCGGTAACAGGTCGCCACTTGTTCAGTCAATAAAGACCCTTTCTTGCTCCATGTTTTGCAGAATCCTAAGCCTCAGGTATCTTTGACAGAGCTGTAAACAATTCTATGTGGCTGTGTATTTGCACCAGCTGATAAAGAGGACTTTAATAACCTCCATGCCACATCTGGACCACAATCCACCTTTGCTGCATCAGGATCCTCTGCAGCTCCTCTCTAATCTTACTACCCAAGCCAGCAGATTTTCTCCAGCTACACACTGATCTGCAGCATTGTCTCCAAATAAACTTTTCCTTGTAATATGTGGTTGTTGAGGCTTCAGGCCTGGCAAAGAGGGCATGCATGCAGCTTGTCTGGAGACTGTTGTCTGAGTCCTCCCTGGCGAGCAGAGGGGTTTTCAGGAGCATCCTCTCGCTTGCAGAGGTGCAGGAATATGGCACTGGTCTGTATTCATCACCAGCAAGGAGAGAATGCTCTCATTTTCCCAAGGAGGATTTCTTTCTCTGAGCACTTTGTTTTTTCCCTTATAGCAATCATCCTTTTCAAAGCTATTGGAGTTTTTCAGTGGGGAAAGAGGTTAGTAGTAATGACTTGATGTCTCAAGTGAGATAAGGACCTTAATGTTTTCCAAGGAAATCTTGGCTATATGAGTTTTGCTGATTCCATGCATTTTGTGGGTACAATGCAAAAGCACACAGATGATTTTGTGTAGAGTTCTCTACACAAAAGTTTGGCAGAGTTTTGTGTTTTATTTAAAACCAAGGAGTGTTTGACCCATAGTTTCCAAATTAGTATTTTTTTTCATTTAATTATGCAAAAATTTGAAGTGTCTTTTACTGCACTTCTCTGTGTCTGTAAATATGTAATAAAAAAACTGGCCAGGTGACAAATTTTTAAGACTTTGTTATTCGTATATACCACCAGTCACGTCATACAGACTTATACTGGGAACTCAGTTTGCAGTAGGCTACATGAGCATCAGCTCCAGGAAACTGAGACCCCAGTTGAGAGAAATACCCATTTGTGTGAGTACACATTCAAGTACATTCCTAGATACAGATACACTGAACATATCCTGAAGTGCCCTCTCCATTTAGGGACTAAGAGGAGGTAATCAGTCTTAGTAGGTGGATGTAAAATCTTGAAATATAACACAGACTCTTCCTGAGGTTTGGTGGCTGATGTTGCTGCAACGGTATCAAGACTGTTAATTCCCAAGTTGCCATCTTTAAAAACTCTGAAATAGCTCAATGTAATGACAGACCAGAGCTTTTATTTATAATCACATTGTACATGCTTTCAGAGTTATATGTCTACAGTACTTAAGCAAGGTTAAGCCAACTTTAATGTCTGATTATTTGTTTTTATAATTACTCTTGCCATTGTATATAAGGAAAGCTGACAACCAGTATAAAGTATTTTTGAGGTCTGTACCATCTCTGCTCTGACATCCAAATCAGCCCATCCTTCTTTTTTCCTTTTTTTTCCTTAATTTAATTGGGGGAGCGGGAGGAGGATACCCCACAATGTCCTTTCCTCAAAGGAAGGGGAAGAACGAATCCTCCTATACTGTAGTATAGATCTTCTCTTCTTTATTCCCAGACACATGGTATTTAAGGCTGCAAACAGTAAGCCCCTCCCCACTCATTCCTTCAATCCCATGGCAACACTTGTGAGCAGGAAAAAAAAATCTCCCTACCAGCCCCAGGAGAAATCTTTAATCCTCAAAAATAACTGATGTACATGTGTTTTAAACACATTTAACATGATGGGAAAAGGTTGCTGTGTGTGCAGTTGTCAGTAACTCCGTGCAGTGTTTGTGCTTGGGTAGGGAATCTCTGGCTCCAGGTCCTCTCTGGTTGCTCTAGGGAGAGTGAGAGTTCTGAGAGCGTTGTCCAAACACTTCTTGTACTCTGTCAGACTTGGTGCTGTGGCCACTTCCCTGAGGAGCCTGTTCCAGTGCCCAAACAACCTCTGGGTGAAAAACTTTCTTCTGACATCCAACCTAAACCTCCCGCAAATCAGCTTCATGACATTTCCAGAGTCCTGTCACTGGTCACGAGAGTGAAGACATCAGTACCTGCCCCTCTGCTTCCCCTCCTGAGGAAGCTGCAGATCTGCTGTGAGGAGTCCCCTCAGTCTCCTCTTCTCCAGGCCGAACAAACCAAGTGATCTCAGCCGCTCCTTATGTTTGCGCAAGTGTGAGAAACAACTGCTTTTAAGGGGTGTGCAGAACAAATTACACGGGTTTGTCTCCAAAAAAGCTCTGTGCCATTGGAATATGTAAACATGCCTCTTGCTCGCTATGTGGGGATGAGATTACCCCATTATTGCCAATAGCGAGATGTAAGATATGATACCAGTTTTAGATTAAGAATATAGCCAGTGAGTTCAGCAGCACAGCAATTTTAGGTAATGTTCAGTGCTAAGATCCTGACTCAGCAAAAGACATAAGCCCTGTCTTCACTTGTGCTGGAGTCAAGCTAAGAGTTTTTCTGTGCTTTGCTGGTCACAAGTAACTAAATTACTCTGACTTTTGTGTGGCTTTGGTGTGCTCCTTTTATTTCTCCTTTTTAACTGATACTTTTTAAGCGTCGTGCCAAAGAGATAGTAGTGCCAGCTATGATTTTTTAATGTACAGATGACTGACTCAATAGACCACAAACACTTCTTTGGAGCTGCTACAGCCCAGTGCATTAAAGCTGCTCGGGGATGGAGGGATGCTGGATTTCCCACATTCCTGATACAGTGGCTCTATTGTGCTGGAGTGGCTCTTGCGCATGTGTATCGTTTCCATCTGTCTGCTGAGACTCCTTAGGAAACTTGTGATGAGAACTACTCACTGGGCTTTTGCAGCAGCCAGATCTGAAATCCTTGTTTCAGAAAACTGTGGCAGAGCAAGAATCATGAGACTGTGGAAAAAAAAAGCATCTCTATTACTCAAGTCAGCCCCAGCCTTCTTTATCCTATCCTTTCACACACACACACATATTTTTTTATACTAATGGTAATGTCAATAGCAATATATCTCATTCATTTTCAAGTATACAAACATTCAGAACATTTTTAATAATTGTAATAGTGTTTCAAATATTGTTTGCTTCGTCTGTTTGGGATAATGCATTTGTCCTTGTTTCAGTCAGTGAATATGAGGAGCTATAGAGATCAGTGCAGAGCCAGAAAGAGTCATCACCTGGGCTGTACGTTCTCCCTGCCTGATCTGCTCTTTACAACAGGCCATAAAATTTCACATTATAATTTTATCATCAAACCTAGAACCATTCTGTCAGTTCCAATATATATTTGAGGAGTCCATTATGTAGAAAAGAGTATGTTTTATAGCACTATGAAAAGTATTGGCATACTAGATCCTGAATAGTATCTTGCATGTTATTTAGAGAGAAAATAATATGTTTTAAAACCATGAATTCTCATATAGAGCTGACCTTTGGCAAAGCCTATTGACTGATTAGGACCTGCAATTTGAAGCTTTTTGTTTTTTTAATCCCTTGCAGTGTCAGCTTTGAAAATGTTCAATCAATCTAAACATATAACAAGGGTTAAAAGGAATAAACAAGCTAACAGTCTTTCAACAGATAGATGCTTGGGTCATGACAGTTATGGAATTAATGAATCAGAACCTCATCTGGTTGACTTCTGTTTAAAAAAACAAAACAACAAAAAAACCACACAAGAACAAATTGTGATTTACACAGTGAGATTTTCATCATTCATATACCTAAATGAAAGGGGAAAAGAAGACCAGTAAAGAAAGAACATTAATTGTTCTTATAACTGTGTTTTAAACAGAAACCAACCATAAAATTTGAGAGGTACTCTCATTTTAGGGGAGGGTCACAATGCCGTAATGCCAAAAGAGATGACTTTGAAGGGGATTTATAGTCAGATAAAACTTTGCAGCATAAACAACACGGTAGTTTGCTATAGCTTGTCATCTCCTCCCTTCCTCAAAGTGAGAGAGAAAGACCTGGACATTTAGGTGATCACAGGATTACTCTGAAATATTATGTGCAAAAATACAAAAAAGGCAAATTGGGTGCAGGATGTATCAGATTTGGTATTCCCAGCAAAAGAGGGAAGGAAGCCATGGTAGAATTCACATAGAAGGTTTTGTACAGCTCAATTTATGTGTGTTTAAAGGTATTAGATTATTTATTTGGTATTAATACACCAAGAAAGAGAGGAACATTTTAAGCTAAGGGATAAGAAAAAAGATGTTCATACATACAGCGGTGATTAAATTTCAAGTGGAAATTAGAAACCATCTACAGGTAGTTAACGTCTCTTTTCAAGAGAAGTGCCCCAAAATTGTTCCCTACAGAGATCTTACCAGTGATGAAATAGAGTGAGAGATTTTTTTCATGTACCTTCATGAATCATCTGATTATAGATGTCTTGGTGTGGTGCTGAGACTTTTCCACAATATCATCATGTTGTTGACTTGCAATTGACAGTAACACCCAGATACTTTCCCAAAGAAGTGCTCCTTGATCAGTTGCTCCCAATCCTGCATTTATGCAGTTAACTGTTCTACCTAATTATAGTTTCATCTTCTTGTCCCCATTGCATCCTTTTAAGGCTGTTCCTCCAATTTTAAAGATTATTTAGAATTCCGATTCTGCCTTCCTACTTGCTGTCTCTCCCAGTTTGATGCTATCTGCAGATTTCATAGGAATGCTCTTTATTCCATCATCTAAGCTGTTAGTAAAAATACTGAGTAGCGTCTGATTTAGTACAGATCCTTGTGGAAAGCTGCTCTATGCATTCTTCCATTTAAGTAATGAACCATTAATAATGTTTTCCTTGTTTTCCTTGTAATTGTGCATTGTTTTCATGTCTGCGTTGTGATCGTTCCAGCAAGATCCTCTCTCTTGAAGATCTTATCATTTACTTGTGTGAAGGTAGTGTCAGAGAGTTTCAGAAAGTGAACTACAAACAAAGTATGGCAACTGCTACTCCTGGTGCTCTGCAAAGAATTATAAGTAGCAGAAAGAGATTCATTTAGCAAGATATTTTCTTGACAAATCAACACTGATGTGTGTATTATTTTTCTCCTTGTTATCACTCATGTGCTCACAAGAAGTTTGCCTATTTTTTTCTGATTTTCTGGGAACTGAAAGTGAACTGAAGTTTGTAATTCGTGCAATTTTAATTTCTTTGAAGCCAGATACTGTTCTGTTCTTTTTGACCCATACTTCCCTTTCCCTTCAAAGGTTTTATTCTAACTGCTGCAGAATTACTTCAGTTGCTTGCAGGTAGCTTAAATATACTGAAATTACTTGCATTGCATTGATCTTGCCCCAGAATACTTAATTTATTTAGAGTATTTTGGCACAATCAGAATTTTCTTATAGAAAAGTTTGATTTAGTGAGGGCTATTTTTTCAGTCAAAAAGAGCAGACAGTTCCTGAACATCCCAAACTAAGAAACATGGAGCCTGTGGTAATTTCAGCTTCTGAGCAATTTGTATTTGAGCTCTATAAAAAGTATTTCTGATATTAATTAAAGTATTAAACTTTCATAGTAAAGCCTATAGGAAATACATGCTGGAATATTGAACAATGTGCTGTTCACCATTGGGATCTTTTTATTATATCTTCCCAACAGTGCTACAAACGTGATCTGGTGAAACACCTCCTAGGACTAAGTTCAATTCCCATATTTGAGTTAGAGTCAACTAATGTTATTCATAAAGGTCATTTTTGCAGGGTGAGTTCTGTTCCTCGTGGATTTGTGTTGTGATCATCAGAGCCTGATCAATTAATGTGGTCTGTTTTGGCCTTTAGTATGTTCAAACAGTTGACCAAAGTAATGCAAATCCTATAATCACTCTTCTTAGACACCCATCCTCAGTCTTTTTGTGTTGAAAATGAATTCAGAGTTGAGCTTTAAAATTAAGTAGGTAAAAGAACGACTTTCTTTAGAAAGGTTTTTTGGGCTTTTTATTGTTGCTGCTGTTCTTACCTAAGTATAAATTCCCAGCAAAGGATACTGTAACTGGTCCTTGAAAGTTTAGAGATGAGATGATAGATGTTTTAGATTGGAGAGCTCAGAGAGGCTGAATATTGTCCTGTCTGGAGTTGTGAGGTGATAGTATTGATTTCTGTTCAAAGTACACATGGATGCCTCCAGATACATTCTGCATCCATTAGGTCCTGAATGGGGAGCTTTTAATTCTTGGCAAGTAGCAGCACAGAGCAGGCAGGCCTTGCCCTGCTTTGTTTGTTTTAAGTAGAAGTAATGCTCTGTGTGTCCATTTAAAATTAATTGACCTTTTGTTAGAGAGTTACTCTTTATGGAGTGATGCCATTTGTCCATGTGAAAAAGTGCAACACAGGGATTCTATCAGGCTGCTGCAAAACAGGCAGGTAGGTCAGGTTTAATGGAAATATCAGGCATTAACCCTTTTCCAGCTGCTGCCTAGGGAAATCCTTGTGGATGGAAGTTGGGTTGTGTTCCCTTACCTAGCTCTGCTGAGCCACGAGCACACAGTGAGTCTAATGCACCTACTCTGTCTAGCAGGGTTTACTTAGGAGCTCTGCGAGGAGACAAACATAGACCTTTCCTTTTGCTTTTCACAGAATATGAATCAATTAAGGCTGCTAAGTCCCAGGCTTTTACCATTACTCATGATCCTGCTGCTTTTCAACTCTCTGCCAAGACAGTGGGGATTGGGTACTGGGTGGGCAAAGGAATGGAACAGGAATCACAATGTTAAAGTATCTTGCCTTCTCTGAATGTAAAAATGAACAGTTTCTTGAACGTGCAATTATAACAGAAAAGGGACTAATTATTTTTCAAACTGTTGGGATTTCCATGCTTCCATGTGATTTGCCCACCAGCAATAATAAATCTAGGTGGTTATGAGGACATGCATAAGATTAATTTAAAAAGAAAAACAATTGTTCATTTCAAAATTATAGTAGTTCTTAAAGACAGAGAGTTGAAAATAAATAATGGCTAAAGTGAATGTTATTTTAAAAGACTGTCTGCATGATGATTTTTCTACAGCATAGAATAAGGCATGATTTCTGCCTCAAAAAGCCTGCATATTTTACAAAACAGAATTAACGTTTCTTAGGCTCAGGTCAGAGCCGAGGGCTCAACCAAGGAACATTCTAAATCAGATATTGTCTTGAATAAGGTGCTAAAATTAGAAGCCTGAACTACATCCTTTGTTGAGTGGGAAAGCATGTCCTATTCAGTCCCCAAATTTTGGTGCAAAGTTAGTTTCATGTTTCTTTGTTCTCCTGTGCGTGTCGTGTTAAGTGGCAACATTACAATACATGGAAACTAAAAGCTTACTGATTGTAAGTTGTGAGAAAATAGAGGGGTTTTTGTAAGCACTCCCACCCATCTGGAACTTGCTGCTCCCTTATAATCAGTCACAGATTGCTAAATAAAGTTGACTTTACTTCATCCTGAACTCTCGCTTTACTCTCCTGTGAGTAGTCCAAAATAAGCATTGGATCCCTTCATTAGAACTGAATAATCAATTGGCTTGCATTACCTGCTGCCCTTCAGAGGTCTGCAGCCACTTTCCTATTTCCTTCTCATCACACTGTATTTAATAAACGGGTTTGTTGGCCAGCTTCCATATAGGGTGCTTGCATTCTTGGTGACTACAGTGAGTGTTTTTATTTATAATTTGTGCAGTGCTGACCTAAACATTTTATTGTACAAAATGCAAATGGTCTCCTTTAGCTTCCCTTTGTGGACGAACCTGTTTGCTTGACTTTCTGTATGTGTGTCATCTTTCCAACTGACATGCAGCAGTGTGGGATCTCACATTTGGATACTTCTCACTTGGCGCCGTGCTCATCCTTCCACTTACATTTTGAAGAGTAATTTCATATTTTCTTCTCTATCATTTTGTTTGCCAGCATGGATGAGAGCCATTCCTGGAAGGGGGTGTGCATCGGAGCTGGCACTGAGCAAACAACTGGCATAGGGAAGAGAAGCTGTTCCTGTGTCAGGAAGGCTTGGGCATGTCTAGGTTGTGCCGCCTATTCCACTCTCAGCTCAGTGCCAAAATTCTGTATGCGCCCTTATGCCAAGACCTATCGAGAGAGAGACTGTCTGTGAGTGTGTGAATTTATAGATATTTAATTAATAATGGAGCAGATAATTTTCATTGTAATTGCCTTACCTATGGTGAGGAAAGAAAGGTAAGGTGCATGTGCATGTCCTGTGCTTTACCCTTGGCTGTAACCACAAGCTCATATCCAACTTGAGCGTGACAGGTGAGGGATTTTTTTTGTTTGTTTGTTTGTTTGCGCTGTTTTTTGTTTAGGGGGAAATTTGTGAGGAGTTGTTTGTTTTGCTTAATTGATGCAACACAGGGTTCTTCCAAACCAGCCCCCTCATCAGAAATCTTTGTTCTGAGAAGCCTACCATAATAAGGATTTATTGCGCGTAGCTCTGCTAATGTCACATGTTGGTGAGAGTGTGCCACAGATACTCCTCTGCACTTGAGCTGAGCATGAATCTTTCACTCCTAACTGGTGAGCCATGACTGTTTAGTTTGAGCTAAAGCAGCTTGTGTTTTTAGCTGTAATTCTTTGTTAGTCATTATGAATGTTAGTCATTACAGTGGCTAAAACTAGACTCTATTTTTTGGCCCCACAGCAAGAAGGTGAGTCAGGGTAAGGCATTTGTTAAATAAATTTGCTGAAGTTGCTGATTTATTCTGAAATGCTGACAGGAGCCGGCACTGGCTCCAGCCCCAGTGAATTGGGTAGGTGCTGCACACCCTCCTCCCTGCTGAGACTTGCAGCAGTGAGCTGTGGCTCCTCCTAAAGAGACCGAGAGACGTGGGATCTAGGAGGGGAGCTTAGGAAGCAGCATGTAGCTGAGACCTGAGCATGTTCCAGACAAAGTTGGCTTGTCTGGATCACTTGAGGAGCAGTGATCTACTGACTGCTTCATCCACTGTCTGCAGTTGTCCTCTCACAATTCAGAACTTGATGGATTTTCTTGTTGAGACTTTTACGTAAACTTCAAAGTATCTATATAGCTTTGATGCTATCATTATCATTTGGGTTACTTTGGCATTCATCAGGAGGAAAATCCAGTCTCCATCTTGTTACAGCAATATTTGCCATTTAAACAGCCCTGAAGTCCAGGGAGATGAACAAAGACTTTTCTCTCGTTCTTGGTACAAAGCTGCCATAATTTTACTTCCTGTGCAAGACTCAGCTGCTGTGCTATAACACCATGTCAGCTGCCTGGTGAGGCAGCATATGACTGTCCTTCCATCACCCCAGAGCTCACCAGAGCTACAAAAATGAGGAAGAGAGGAAAATGTGACCATTTTATTGAGCACTGTATATGTGTTTAGACATGTGTTTGCCTGTCAGACTGGGAACACTGGGCAAAGCACTGGGAAGGACTTGCAAAAAGCCCATCCAGACCTCAAGGCCAAGTGAGCAAACAGCAAATAAGAGGTGGACTGTGAACAACCACCTTTTGCAGAACTTCGAAGTGATTTTGAACAGTTGTAGTCTAGTCACTGACTCATACCCTCTTCCCCCTTTTCACTTTTCCTGCCACTCCATGAACAGCATGTAAAAGCACTGAAAGAAAATAAGAATCTTAAACTCATAAACATACCTGCCTCCCATCTGGCACTCATCCCAGCAGCCTGGTGATCTCCTTAGTTGTCCAGCAGATAGTTGAAAAACAAGAGTCCTGTGAAGATTAGCATGTCACCATATCCCTGCCAGATGGCGGTGAGTAAAACATGGGCAAATTGCGTTGGCTCTGCTTCCATCATGACAATCACAACAGAAACACTACAGTGTTGCAACATCGCTATTTTTTAAGCTAAGAAAATGAAGGGACTGTAAAGTAGGGAAATCATGGAATGCTAAACACTATTTAAACCCAATTGCAATGAAATAAGTAGACTCTAAAGAGTGCAAAGCACCACTGAAGGTTGTCCACAGGTTTTAGCTTCTCCCTTGAGAACTATAGGGGTGAACTTCAGGAAGATGGCACTGGGCATATTTGCCTCACCACCCTGCTGAAAAGCTCTTGCCAACTTAAATTCAATTTAAAATCCATTTTTTACTAAATGGCCATTCTTAACTTGATAAGCTTTTGTGTCTTCAGACCTCAGCAAAAATGGAGTACAACTGTACTATAAAGCTTGACCATGTGTTATTAAGCTAGTACACTGAGACACTCCCAATTTCATGAGGATAAGCAGTTTGAGGTAATGGCATAAAAGAGAGAAACTTCAGCATGCAGATTGCTGCTAGTGTCGTGCTGCAGTAAAGCAATGCCTCCGCTAGGAATTTGCACCCCCAATGGCAAAGGACAATCTCTGCTCTTCTCACTTGTCACACAACACTCAGCTGAGCCAATGTAACAAGCTCCTGTTGAAAGGGGAGGCCCTGCTCCTCCCTATTTGGAGCCACTTGGTCCCACACTCTTCCATGTACCACGTTTTTTAGACCTTTATCTAGCTTTGACCAAGTAAATGAGTTCTTTGAATCAGTGTGCACACAGGCCTTGTGTTTCTGGAATAAAGAGCAAGACCCATGTCTCGAGACACCCCCTCGAGCTGGTAGAGAAAAACCATTTTCCCTTCGGTGAGAAGAAGCTGGCTGACCATGTATGGAAATATGATGTGATACTTGGGGAGCAGAATTCTGGGATGTTTCTCAAGATCTTATCTGTGCAGATCAAAACATCGCAGGACAGAGCACTGGCTTCCTGTACCACACAGAGCTGCCCAGTGCCTGGTGCAGTTCTGATCCAGTGTAGTACTGATCCAGTAATGTGATTTAGTGTTTGAGGTAGCAGAAGGCTACCATGAGTGGGCCTGGACTGCTTTTTGACTTTCAGTGCTGGCAGTGCCTGTTCAGGTTGTTTGAAAAGCCATTCTTCCCTTCTCCCAGGCTCCTGGCCCCAGCCTGAAAAATTTGTTTTGACTGATACCAGACAAAAGTCGCAAAAACATCAGAACTTGCAGAGTTATCCAACGACATTTGAACCTCTGTAGACTTGCTGGTTAGTAGCTAATTTGTGACTGCAGGCTTTCAGCAGGCATTTGAGATCTTCCTGAACCATCACAGGTATAAATGCTGTGGGGATGACTTTGTCAAAAGTCCTACAAAACAAAATTTGAGATAAGCCTGAGATGAAGAATTTAGTGTGAAAAAGGTACTTATTCTAGTGTTTAGATGTGTTCTAGGCAAAAGTGCCCATTACCCTTGTGCTTATCTGAAGCTGTGAACTTCCTTCAGTCCAATTTCAAGGATAACAGCAAGTGTGTGGGCAGGCTAGAGCTGCAGTTCCCACTCAGAGTAAATGCATTGCAGGCAAGGTGTGTGTCTCTGCTGGTTGGAGAATTAACTTTGTTGCTTTGGATTCATTTCAGATCAGGTAAATGTGGAGAGATGGGGTTTTTTAGCCCTTTGATGAGTGAAAAAGCAGTTTGGCAGCTTTTGACTGAGTTGCTCAAATATTATCTTTGTCCATAATAAAACTGACTGTTTTATTACAAGGCCGTTCGACTTGTGGTTTAGGCTTGAGTGCCACAGGTTTCAGCAGCACAGCAGTGCCTAGCACAGCTCCTGCCCCAACTTTTGCAAGTTCATTTACTATGTACTTAATGATACCAGGCAAAGATTTACAAATCCTTCTACAAGCACCAGAGGAACTCAAATATAATTCATTTAAGAACTGAAGTTTGGTTTTCAGCATTTGTATGTTTGTTTCCATTCAGCTTGCTTTGCTCTGAACCGCAGATTCATTCCACTTTCCTGTGCTGCTTTTTCTGCCATGCGACCAAAGACTGAAAATCTTCAGCAACATATTTAAAATTCCTTTTATCAATTTTGGTAACTTTTCGTCTCCTTAAATTTGTGGTAAAAATTACCTGGCAGTGTCCTGCTTCATATGATAATGTTAGCATTAGTAGCTTGGCTTGAATCCATATCTAAGAGTTATTCTGTAGCAGCAGTTCAGCTTATTGCTGCCTGAAGAGGATCTCCTTCAAACCAAAAGTTTTAAAATTGTGTATTAATTTCTTACCTTTTTCTCCATCTCCTCTCTGCCTTTTAGTCTCTTTTCTTGCCCTTAAGCTTTACCCCCTTCTCTCACCATTGCTCCTAAATGCGCCTGTACCCCTCAGGCTCTGACCTTGCACAGGCAATAAGCACAAAGCCGTGTTATTTGGAGTGAAGTAACACCAGTAGTCAGGAAGGAACAATGTAGTTCAGGCCAGACAAAATAAATCTCGCATTTCCTGTCAAGAAACTGGGCCAAAAGCAATGACGAGAGACAGAGGGGGCAAACCACACAGCTCAAAACTGGAGACATATGGGTTAGAAACAACCGCAAGCCCTCACTTAAAAACAGAGAACAAAAAGCCAAGGCGTTGGATGAAAGAGAAGTAGCACCAGCTCCTCAGCAATAAAAACCTCATGACATGGGGTCTAGCCAGCTTTCAAACCCAGGCCATGTGCCGCACAAGCAGGGCCTGAATTTCCTGCTACTGTACAAGATATTAATTGTCCCTTGATTAGTTTATTTAATTGATACCTTGTGTTGTAAATTAGAGAGAGCTGATCTGTTTCTGGCTTGCTTCTTCACCAAGCTCTCTTCCAGGCCAGAGGAGACCCACTGATTAAAAGTTGTTGCTGCTTTTGTTGTATTTTAGTAACTCTTGCTGGTTTGCATAGCCATGAAAATCTCAAAATCATGTACTGCGACATCCTTATCCCAACAGTCAGTCCCATCCAGCACTGCATGTGAAGGTAATATTAATGAGTACATGGGTAAAGGGTTCCTGATCGGTCCTCAAACCAGTGAGAATTTTGAGCATGTGTTTATTTACAGAAAAAGGCCTGTAATACACAGCCAAACTACACAGTTAGGATTTGAAGGGCATTTTATTTTCTTTCTGGATATTGATACGTGTGTGTGTGTGTGTGTGTGTGTGTGTGTGTGTGGAGAGTGGTTTCATCTGAGGAGCATCCCAACAAAGCAGAAAGCAAGGGTGGCTCACAGGGCTCTTTGGGACGGTTCCTAGGGGGGCTGGTGTTGGATCCTGATCTGTTTTGAAGACTGAACCAAAAGCAACGCACCAGGTGGTGTAAGAATGTTCAAACAGAGACAGCACTTTCTTCTTCAAAGTACTGTGCAAAGATTAACTAATTAGATTGTTTTTCCTCCTTCATAGGAAGGGTTTGTAAAATAGTGGTCAGGTAACAACTGGGGATATGATTTATTTAAGTGCTGAAATGCTTTGTATAAAGTTCCTCACAGGAGGCCATTAAGAAGATGCAGTTACTTTAGAATGTGCAAAAAAGAAGTCCTTTGAGATGAAGAGGCAGGAAGCAAAGAGCAGGCCATTTTCTTATGGACAAAGATAATATTTGAGCACCTCAGCTTTAAGTGCTGAGAGTTCAAAATTGATCTTGAAATCATACTGAAAAGGCAACACTTTGTATCATGAAACACGTTTGGGTGAGTTCAGTACTGAAGGGGGAGATTTGTGAGGAATTCCATGAGAATTTGTCCATTTTTAGGAGATACGTCAAACAGGTGGAGAGGAAACTGGCAGGATGGTTAGATACTGTCCTGAGGAGAATATATTGTGCTCCTGTCACCTGATTAAAAAAAAAAAAAAAAAAAAAAAAAAAAAATTAATCCCCCAGAAAGCAGCATGAAAAGACGCAAAAGTGCAAAAGGAAGGAATAGGAAGGGGCTGTTTGGAGCAGGAGTACCTTAGGCTAGAAATAGAGACAAGCAGTGCATGAGTGAGCAGTGGATGAGTCTCTGTGCTCTCTGTGGAGGCGCTGAGTGTGTCCCATGGAGCACAGAGTGCTCCCAGCAGTGTGGATGGAGCTGTCCCCTCCCCTGGGCAGCCTGGCAAGGGTGAAGGCAGCAGGGCTTGTGCTCAGTACAGTCCTACCACAGCCTGTGCTGTGGGCTGGCCTGTGCAGGCCCAGGGTTTGATCCTGGCTGAAATGAACATCCTGACAGAAAGCTTAACTGATCTGACACAACTCCAGCCACAGAGTTGTCTAGCAGGTTATCAAATAGCAATATACTCAACCAGTGTTAGAACAACATATCTTCAAAACAAACTGAGCACACTCTGCAGGTATCCTTGTTTCTAGGTGTTTCTGAAAGCTCTCCCCTCTCTCTTAAGCCTTTCAAGTGCTGTACATCCAGCACAGATGGAGAAGTTGCACAGAGACATGCCCTCTGCCCAGCTCAGTGTGATAACTCTATCAAAAACAACATGGTCAGGAGGTCCTGGGAATTGATTGTCCCTTTGTACACAGCACTGGTGAGGCCCCACCTTGAGTCCTGTGTCCAGTTCTGGGCCCCTTGCTATAAGAAAGACATTGAGGTACTGGAGAAAGTCCAGAGAAGGGCAGTGGAGCTGGGGAAGGATCTGGAGCACAAGTCCTGTGAGCAGCAGCTGAGGGAGCTGGAGATGTTTAGCTTGGAGAAAAGGAGGCTCAGGGGGTACCTTCTCACTCTCCACAACAACTCCCTGACAGGAGGATGCAGCCAGGTGGGGGTCGGGCTCTGCTCCCAGAGTAGAAGGGACAGGACAAGAGGAAACAGCCTCCAGCTGTGCCAGGAGAGGTTCAGGTTGGACATTAGGATAAACTTTTTTCACAAAAGGGCTGTTAAGCTTTGAAAAAGGCTGCCCAGGGAGGTGATGAAGTCCCCATCCCTGGAGGTGTTGAAGAAATTACTGGATGTGGCATTCAGTGCTCTGGGGTAATTGACAAGATGATCATCAGTCAAAAGTTGGAGTAGATGATCTCAAAAGTCTTTTCTAGCCTAAATAATTCTATGATTCTAATTCTATTGTGTAGGTAGGATTTTCTTTTCAGGACTTTGTCTGCTCATTTCCCACTGCTGTGTGTTATAAACTGGGAGAGGAAAAGGAACAGAGGGAACATTTTAATGGGGAATGATATGCAAATTCCAGGTATCTGTATCTGCACTTCTCTAAGTTCTCTGCTGCTTATGAAGTATAATGTAAAAATGCTTCAGTAGTGATAACTGAAGACTGGAAAAAAGGGATATAAAAATTACCACATAATTGGAATAAAATAAATAAGGAACCTTTTGACAGGGTCTTTATTTGTTATAAAGCTATAAATAATCCAAATTTTCAGGCAAAGCTATAGCTAGGTCAGAGGAATAAGATCTTTGATTGTTTGAGCTTGAGGGCATCTAGATCTGCATGTGGGCTCATTTTTAGCAAAAACCTGAATTTAGCTCAGACCCCACTCGTTTGGGATTGAATTAGCTTGTAGTGACTAGCATGTGTGCTACAGTAAGGTTTGAGGATGAAATTATCACACCATGGAGCCTCATCTAAATTAGGTACTTAAATTAGGAGCTAAAGCCATCTGTGTAATCAATAGAGACAGGTAGGCTCATTTAAGGGGGCTTCAGAGCAGCAACATTAGGAACTTCCCTTGACTCCATGAACAGTTAGATCCCTGATGTTAGGTGATGTGAATGCCCACTGAGGTGCCTGGTGAGGGAGTCCTGTCTTTTGAGTTTTCAGAGGACCAAAACAGCTTGCACTGGAACCAGGAACTGAAGAATCTGAAGCACAAGATTTCCTGTGATTTAACAAATAACATTTTGGATAATGCTATTGAATTTCAGAGTTCTCTCTAGCAGAGTTCAATGTGCATTCCTGATCAAATTCAGGATTAAATTCTCACTTTGAATGTGCACATCTGTTAATATTTTAACTCATCATATATCAGAATTCTCCAGATTTCCTGGCAAGTCATGCTCAGGATGAAGTCTTTCCAACTGTTTGTATTCAAGGATGTGTTTATATATATATGGGTATATACAAACACACATGCTCTAGACAGTGTGTAGGTGAGAATGTTGTTACGAGGAAAGATTATTCCAAATTATTTATTGCAAGAGACAGTAGAAGTCTGATGCCTTTAGATTGCTTCAGTTAATTTTAAATGATCCTGTTCGACCAAAAAACTTTAATGTTTGCTCTGCCTTGGGCTTGTTTTAAAATTTGCTATTGAAAAAAATTCCACGTTTTAGCAGTAGAATTTTGTGATGCTGTGAAATTCCGGGTTTCAGCAGAAAAATTTTGTCATGCCGTGAGGCTCTATCCAAACCCGGTGATGACACAAGGCTATGAAAGTCTCCGTTTCACTTTCATGGTCATTTTCTAGGCAGTGACTCACAGTGTCAGAGCAGCAGCCAAACAGGGGCGTTAGAGGAGCTGAGCTCAGCTGGGACCAAACCACCTCCACTCCTGCAGCACTTTCTGAACTAGACATCCATGGACCTGCCAGAGCAGCTGGAGCAGGATGGTGAGCACCTCCTCTCCCAATCTCCTCCCTGTTTATCCAATTTCTCTTTCTTACCTCCCTACACTGGCATCAGCTGGAGTTTCCCCAGCAATGTAGCTGAGAAATGGGAAAAATTGGTGACATCTCCTGGCTGGAGACCAGACTGTACCTTCTTTTCTGTAGACTCCAGCTCATACCCTGAAGCTCTAAGAGTATATTTTTGTGCAGAGGCTAAACCTTGCCAGGGAGGTGTGTTTTGGAAAGCTTCAGCAGCTGTATGTAATACCTTTAGTTTTTATCTTTTTATTTTTACCCCCTTTAGAGAAGGAGGAAAGTTCATGCAAATTGCAAAGGCAAGCATTGATAATTAAGACCAAATTCAGGTTGTCCCTCCAATCACACTTCTGCCCTCTTGTGTGAGTGCCCTGTGATACACTTTTGAACTGCAAAAACCTGGGCTGGTTTTCCTTCTTTGGTGCAGACAATGGACACACAACAGGACAGAATTAATGGGCAAGTTGAAAACTGGTATTTCCTAACTTTGAAATGCTTGATTGTAACCTTTTTCTCCCAATGCTTGTTGAATGTTTTTTCCCCAGTGTTTCTGTTGTCACTGATTTCAGAATAAACAGTTAACTAGATCTGAAAAGAGGTGTTTCTGTCTCATGCAGCTTCTCTGAAGCTACTGGTTTCATCAGGGATGAATTTGGCCCATTGCATCTAATGAATGGTATATTCCAAAATCAATATTAATAACACTGGGTGCTCTTTTTAAATAGACTGTAGACATTCATATAGTCTGTGTAAAGTTCATATGAAATGATACTTCCTATTCTTAATTCATCCTTTTGTTTAATAAATAATCCTTCAGCCTTTCAGTGGTTGGTTTCTTGGATTCTGTTGGACATCTGTATTTATCATTTAGGAAGTCATCATCAATGAATCTTTCCCTCCTCAAATTTTTGTCATAAGGCCCAGGGTTTTCCAAATTATTGACCACTTCTCATTGAGTTTGGGGTCTGCTTTTGTGAGTTTTTAATATATTTGTCACTTATTCTATTGGTGAGTTTGCAGTTTATCAGTTGAGGAAAATTTACAGCACGGCTAAAGCACAGGGAAGGAAAATCAGCCATGCACTTGCTGAAACTCTGCATTTGCTGCAAGACACCATTTCATCTGGGGGATATGAGTGACTCGCTGAGGATGGAGGGACTCATAATTTCCATAGTACAGCACTGTTTGCTAGGATTTTCTGACTTTTGTATTTATCACTAGAGGCATCATTACACAATGTGGAAGAAAAAAATCTAGCCTTCATAGTATGCTTTCCTGATTGTAAATGGGTCTGGATATCCTGTGCTAAAATGTCAGGTTAGATCCTTTGTAACTCTGAAGCCTGCTCTCAGAATAGAACACTTCTGGAGTGTATTAAATTGGTGTTAATTGAGAAACACATATGCCAATGACATTTTAAGCTACGCTAAATAAAACCAAACCTTTAGCAGGTCCCTATCACAGAGAGATCCTGAGATTTCACTGAACCTGCTGCTGCCGTCATCTTTTTTCCATCTATGCATATGTTGCTTGCAATGATATATGGTAACTCCTGATGCAAATACCACTCATGCTGTTACAGCTTAAAAGGCCCAGAAATAGAATGCAAACACAATGTCTGTTTTTTTCTTCTCCATGTTATAAAAACCTATGACCAACAGCCTAAAGTTTGATTCCTTTTCCCTGCAGTTTTCGCACCAGCTGACTTCAAAACATACGTTTCATGCTGCAAGTCATAAAAAATTCATCATTTTTTTCTTTTTTAAAAGAGACTGATTCTGCAACTGTCTCAGGGTTCTCTGGCTCTTGCCACAGGTCAACACTTCAGGAGGGGTCCCGTCCTCAGGTGACCCAATGCCCAGTGCATGCACTGACTCCATTCCCCAGCGTGGCTGGCCCCTGTATCAGGCCAGAACGTGTGCTTTATCTTAAGATAAACAAAGCCATTTGAAAAACACAAAGCAAAATGGGGGTTGAAGTCCCAGTTGTGTCAACATACACATGGGATGTGGCAATATTTTGTTGCACATTTGGTTTATTACAGAGAAGAAAGGGCAGCCTGGGAGTTTCCTATGGTTGGATGTCGGCAGAACTGGACATTTAGCAGTGAAATTCTGCTCCAGTGCAACAACACACACCCTGCCTGGCTTTGCAGGACTGCTTTTGTCAGAACAGCTGTCTTCTGCTGCAAGTTAGGGCAAGAGGTCAAGAGCCATTTATGAAGTCTGGTACCATTGAGCTGGCATGATACAGCTGCAAGCGAAACTCTCACTGCGCTTTCAGGCAGGTCCTGTGACTTCTTGGAGGGCAGCCAATGGGGAAAGATACCTCCCTGTTCCTCTCAGAAGTCAGGCAGCTAAAAGTAACAACACCTGAGTTCGTTATGCATGATGCCAATCTTCTTTCCAGCTTATGCTTACTCCTGATGTTTCACAAAAGGCCTTGGGTTGTGGAAGGTCTGATAGAACTGCGTTAGTGGCAATGTGTCATTACGTGGGACGTGGGCAACCGGTAGCTTTTCTCCAGCTCTCAGTAAGCTGCGTGTTGGCCTGTGGTGTCTGTCAGGAACAAGGACTGGGGTTTTTCATCTACCGTTATCTAAAAAAAGGAAATTAATGAAGCTACTTAGTTTTTGAGGTGATATCTCCCTTCCAAGCCTTCTCTTGTTTGAGAACTACAAGTTCTCTAGAGTGTGTTAGTTAGGTAGTTCCTGATTCAGGACACGTATTTTTCAGGTCAGCCCTGTTTTCCTGTTCTTTTTTGTTGTGTGCAGTACAGTGCATGTTTTCAAAATGAATATGTGCCTACAGCACCCTACAAAGATGGCAACATCTGTGTTTGCATTTTGCAGATGATAGAATCCAAAGCCACTTTATTAACCCTGGGCTGGGGACACCTCAGTGACAACTCTGGTGCAGTACTCAGGCTGAGCAGATTTTAACATAAAATATTTTGTCCTGTCTGTCTGCTTGTTCATCTACCTCATGGACCTACATGCATGCTGGAGTATCTTGGAGAAGGTCAGATGGAGTTCAGGATCTCAGAAAAAAAGGGTCAGTTTTTGTGTGAGTGCATGTGTTGCTCCAGCTCACTGATGAGGCGTCTTGGCAGGACATCCCAACTTACAGACAACCGCATCCATTCAGAGGACACGAGCGCCGTTCTTGTGAAACATGGTCAAGAGTTATTTGCCAGAGGTGACTTTTTTATGGCTTTCTTGATGATAATGTTGCCTCGCAAATAACTCTGCTGGAAACCTGCTGTATTTGCTGCAGATAAGCGTGGTATGCACAGTGGGGCAAGAGATTTGGGACATCTGTACATTGGCACACATTGTAAAAGAGGGAAGCAGAGTGTGTGCAATGGAGCTGAGGGGGCTTGAGTGTCTTGGGATGGGAGTACATGTGTGGTGGGGCCGCCCAAACAGCTTGGAGGTGTTTCACTCTGTGACATTTTTGTGCCGAATACTCTTGTCCAATTTCAAGAAAGCTTTTGTAGGTGAGTTGGCGATTAATCTGCCCCACACTGAGAATTCAGTGGCTGGTGCGTTGCTGGCATCTTGTGCTTTGGAGCCATCAGTGGGAAGGGAGCAGCCAGGTTTCCAGCAGCAGCCATGGCTCACAGAGTGACTGTTAGGAAGGAGGAAGCCCCCAGCAGGGTTAAGGACCAGACAGTCTCTCCCAAGGCAGGTCAAAGGGTGAGCTTACTGTTTACAGAATTGGTAAATAGGCAATTATTCAGCCTGGCAACAGGCAAAACACCACACAGAATGTAAATCCTTGCCAATTCAGCATTATCTGGCAGGGAATGGACTGGAGATCCAAGGATCCTTTGCAGTAGCAAAAGGGAGCTCTCTGCACTTTAAAACCTTTTAGGGTCATTGTATGATGCCATGGAGCCATTAAGGATTCCTCACGTGCCAGAAGCAGTTTAACAGGCCCAGTGTTGGGCACTTAATTGTGTCAATAATTATTCACGCATTAGCACCAGCTCCTCCTTAAAGTGTGTACTGCAATGACTCATTAAGTTATTACTGGTATTCATTACCAATAAAATTAGCCTTTTTTCAAAGTGTAAAATTTATTTTTTATAGAAAAATATTGCTAGAAGTGCCACAGCTTTGCTCTACTCCCTGCTTGGTGCAGAGAAAAGCAAGACTATGTCGAGATGAAGCAATATTTTTTGTCCCAAAAGAGGCCCTCAGATTAGAAAGAGTCTTGTGCTTTTTTATTTTTCTTTTCCCCACAGTGGGTTTTAAATTGGGGTAGGGGAGAAGCCTGGCTTTGGCTGTCAGTCCTGTGTGCGTAAGTGCTATTTCCTGGTATCGTGAGGGAGAAAGATAACTAGTGTCTTTTGATTAATCAAGTGTTAATGTATATGCAGCTGTCTTTATGTTAAATGCGTCACGGTGCACTTTGTTTCTTTTCATGCTGATTATTTACAGTGAGCGTGTACAGTATATGTGCCTGGAAGGAGAGCAATTGTTATACAACTCCTTAATCCGAACCATGATTAAAACCCCTTTTGTTCCCCCCTCCCTGCATTACTCCAGCCTATCATCTTCTCTGAGAAATCATTTGGCAAGTAGAAACATGTGTATTTTAAGAGAATAACTCCTTTTTAAGCATCAGTTTTGCTTTTGTTCTGCTTTTAGAACTTAGTTTTTTTACATTTCAATATACGGTACTGTTCAAAAGGCGTAGGAGGGTCATAGCCATTTTTTGAGTGAATAAGGTATAATTGAAATATGATGTATGCAGATATCATCACTTCCACAGCAATTATCCAGATTGTTTGTTTAGTGGGAACATACTTTCAAGTAGGGGTTGGTCAGTGGCAATCATGTTGCATGACGCAGCTGAGAGAAATGACAAAGAATATGTAAAGTCTCACACTGTGAAATTTCACATTGCTCAGAGTGTCTACTGGGGGGAATCATTAGGAATTTTGAAGGTGAGGGCCTTGGCAGTTTCAGAGAGAAATGTAAAGGAAGACAGGGAGGCTGTTGCTTAGATCTTGGGGAGAGGCTGAGGTTTGACATTCTGTTTCATGTGGAGACCAGCAGTTAATGTGGTCTTGTTGAAACTTGAAACAGCTCTATTAGTAGCTTGATTGGGGAAAGGAGAGGAGACCAAGAGTAAACAAAAATGTGCGGTCTGGAGATGGGCTTAATTGTTCACAATACATCTTGCCTCTGTGCGGCTTATTCTAATCACTCCAAATGGCAACACACACACTCACACACACAAATTTGATCTGCTCAAGCAGATAAAACTGCTATGTGTATAATACTGCCAGGCTAGGAGGAAAAAAAATGGACATCTGTTTAACAATTCTCTATTGTAGACAGGATCATAGAAACACTGTTGCCTGCCTGTCGTGTTCAATCAAAATGAATAAAATGCTGATTTTAAAAGAGAAAAGAAATCAGGCAGAAGACCACCTCAAAGTATTTGCTTACACTATTTTTTTTGTTCTCATTTCAGCAGCAAATGAGGAAGGGGAATCCCAAGGGCAAGAGGAGGTTTCAGGAACAGTGAAAGGAAGATATTTGTTTTGTTTTGGTATTTATCCTCAGTACAGCCGGGAGAGGCGTACAGCAGTCGGAACTAATTGTAGCTCACTCAGGAAAGTCTTCATTAGCACTTGCCACACATGGTTACCAGATGTGCTGAAGAAGGGTTGGGAGGAGGGAGGAAAGGGTATGTGGAGAATGGGCTACATACTTAAACCTAATAATCTGTCTTTTGTTTTCAGGTCTATTGTGTTGGGGAGGGGAAGAATGGGAAGAGGGAGAAATCCTTTCTGCTTTTTGATGCAGCCAGTTCCTACTAGCTGAATGGCATTCCTTGTGTTGCAGCCTCCTCCAAGGGAGGAAGAAGCCCTCAATCATGGCCAAGTAAAGAGGGATTTATGCATTTATTTATTTATTTATTTATTTAAAGGCTGTCAGTGAACTATTATTCCACTGAACTCAGCTGAAAGTATTTGGATACTCAAACTGATGAACTATCTTTCTGACCAGCTTGTGAATTTGAGCTGGAGTGGGGATTTCTGTGAGCTTATGGGCTCCCAGAGTGTCAGTGGGGCTGTTGAACTTCACTTCAGGCGCAGCAGCATCTCTGTTTACTTGTACCTTGCCAGTGAGCGTGAGATGCAATCAGGAAAGCCAAGTCCAGCGGGAAGGTAAGAGCAGCTCTGTGGTCCTGCTAGTCACCCTGAGGTTGTCACCTTGGTCAGATGTTTAACCTTCTGCCTGTTGCTATTAAAAGAAATCGAACAGGTCTTCCATGCATAGTGACTGTTGCTGCTGCAGAGCAAATCCTGGCCTTGCTGCCCACAGAGAGGATTTTCACAGGAACCACTGTTAATTTTACTGCAGATGTTAACAGAAATTTTGCTGGTTGCTCCTTAGGAAAAAAGCACCCTCCTTCTTATTTTGAACTGGTCATTTGCAGAGGGACGCTGTGTCATCCCTGCCATCTCCCCTTCTTTCAGCAGCACTGCACCTTTTACCCCTCTCAGTCCCTGCAATGTTCCCACAAGGTGAACATTTTTCATACTGGCATTGTCTGTGCTTGGATGTCTCCTTTTCTCCTGTATTCCCATGTTCATTCTAGTGGTTGGAGAACATCACTGTGTCTGGACGACAGCGTTTAGATGACTCTCCAAGGTCTGAATAATCAGGGCTGAAGGTTTAATTATGGCACTACACATGATAGCCACAAGATTTGTCACTCTGGTCATGTGAAAGAACAGCACTAGACGAACTTCTACTAATTAAGCACGCTGTTTCTCTTCCTTCTCAAAACTGGAAGGCGGTATAAATATGGGAAATCACTTATGTTAATGCGAAATAGAGACATTTTTGGAATCTTAAATAATCTGAGTTGAACCTAAATCTTTGTGCCTCTGGCCTTATTTTATCCAGCTCAGTTTGCCAGTCTGTAATCTCATCCTGCTTTGGAGCCTGGAAATGTTCTTGCTCACAATCTCAAAGCAGAGCAGATGTTGCATAAATAGAAAATAGGTTGTATGCACAACCTAATCTAAGCACAGGGCACAGAAGGAGGTTTGGATGAATGTAAGCTAATCAGGGCACAGATCTGCTCTACTTTGGGACTTAGGACCAAATTTTTTTCCAGCTATATTTTACTTGGCAGATCCCAAATATGCCATTCATGTTTTCCCACTGCATGGCTTGTGGGGTTTTTTTTAATTAGTTGAGAATAAAGTAATGCTTGTCGGCTCAAGCTCCCCAAAAAAATGGTTGGTAAAAGTTGATCTATTCCATCCTTTCTTCCATGTTTGACAGATTTCTCCATCCAGTGATGTTATTCCAGGTCCACATTAATCAAAATTCAGAAGTTCATCTTTTAGATTCCCTCAAAGGAATTAATAAAGCCAAATCACTTAGCTGACTTAGTTGTATCTACCTTTGTTACTGTATGATGTAGAGTTTCCTTCAACCTGACTGTATGGCTTCAATAAAATATCTTTATTAACTATCAGAAAGGCCCAAGGAGAAATTTGGTAAAACCCCAGCCTATTTACCATTCCATTTTTGCCGTAGCTGCTATTGCATCAGTTGTTTTCTTGATAAAATTAAATGCCATATTTGCAATTTTTCTAATGCTATCCCAAATTATTTACACAAGAATGAACTGTGATTGTGCCAATGTGTATTATGTAGGGACAATGTGTCTGCTTACAATATTTTGTGTTTAGAAAACACAGCACTGCAAACTCGATGCTTCTGTTAAGTTTTCTTTCTTCTGGAGATGCATATACATATTTATTTTTTCGAATTTTACCCACAGAATGAGTTTCATGTGTAAATGTTGCTGCCTTCATTGTGAAACCACAGCCATGCACGACAGGTATCATAGTAGCTGATTTTCCTAGTCAGGTATTCCACAGATATAGTAATTGAGATTTGGAAGGGGTATTGGTGGCTCAGATGCCTGTGCTCACTACTCCACAGGTTTGCAGTTACTTGGGGCTTCAGCAGAATTCAGAAGTGCTTTCAGAAATCTGACACACTGAATGTAATTTTAAGACATTCTTTGTATTACTAACTTAATCTTTACTTATTATAAGTTAATTATTTTAAAAATTTATCAGCTTGGAGTTGGAAAGCAGAAAGATCAGATTTATTTCCTGCTTTTTGTGTGTTTCCATGCTGAAGTCAAGGTTTCAGGCAACAAGGCAAATATTTTTATGCAGATGCAAAACTAATCAACCAAACATGAAAATACTCCTATGGGGTTTCCTGGAGGCCTTGCCGGGGATACTGCAATGCAAATAATAGATAATGCAAATAATAAATAATACAGTATAAGTATTGTAAGACAGTAGGATTCAGCTAGGGATGGAACGTATTGGGTGGTCCGCGTGAGCTGGTATTACCAGCCTTTTTATGATGCTCAAAATCTCATGTTTTTGCTGCCTGGATCTACTGTCAGGCTTTTTTTACTCTCAAAAAGTTCTTCTATACAGTGCTCCATCAAAATGCATGTTTCCTCACAGATGATGTCATTTAAGCGGAAAAAAATTGTAAATCCTTCTTGGCTTCCTGTAGTTTTTTCCTCTGTAGCTGGCTGAGCTCGAACTACTTCCCTTTCCAATAGGATATATATATAAGTAATCAATATGATTATTTTTATCAGCACATCAGCAGTACTCTGTGTAATTAGAGAGTATCCAGCACTATGCTAATACTACACAGTGATTGCATATTGCACCATTTTTCTCCCTGTGATTTGCCACTTTTCCACTACAAAACAAGTGACCAACACAACAGACAGGGAACTTCCATTGTAATGTTAGGAAAATCAAGGAGAGCAAGTTTACTGGGGAGAGTACAAATAGCTTTTCTCTTCTCCCAGGTAATGACTTGAAGATAGATATGCAGTGCAGCAACATGAGGTCCGTGTTTTTGTCACATCCAAATGAGGTTCCCATGGCATGCTGGTGAGGGGGAACCAGCGGGCTGCTCATGGACAGGCACTGGCACAGACAATTGCAGCCTGCTTTGTTTGCATGATGGAAGCAGAGGAGCCTGTTGCTCCCAGCCTGCTCTGAATTCCAGTAAGTTCCCAGTACTTACAGTGGAAAGTTTCCAGAAATATTTGAGACCCTATTACCTTCTTTTGTTGGGTCTCAGCTGAGACCACAGCAAGGCAGGGTGGAAACTGAGGTTCAAAGAGAGGTACTGGTAAAGTATAAAACACCTTGGCATATATACCACACCCCCCCCTTTTTTTTCTCCTCCATCCCTAGATCTGCTGAGAAAGGTAAGAGATCAGATTGATACATTTGAGTGATCCGTATCTTTTTCATTTTAAATGATTGGGCATTTGCACTTTCATCATGCACAGAAGAAGAAACAACTGTGAAACAAGAAGCATTCCCAACTGAATAAGTTTATTTTTATTTTGTTTTACTTAATTCTGTTTCAGAGGCACAACAGATTAGCTTCTCAACACAATGTCTGCAATTTTATCGTAAAGCTTACAATATGTAACAAGTCTTGCAAAGCTCTGTTATGAGATAATATGAATGCATAAGAATCTCTACCTCCACTTACAAAAAAAAAATACATTTTTACTACAAGGAATTGCAGTGAAAATATGACATGAAGGCAGCCTAGAGAAGTAAGAGAAAGATAAAACAAAAGGATCTCGAATGCATTGGAAGGCATTTGTGTATGGTTAAGGGGGTTTTTTCCTTTCTTTTTTTATTCCTAAGCATTGTAATTTATAGTAAATCTTAGGACGTTAAGTCTGGTCTGATGACTTTTGGGTAATTGGGAGGGGTAGTACCTAAAATATTTTTCAGACCTTCTCCTCAAGTTGCTTAGTTTCTCCTCTGCCAGAGCAGTATGCTTGGTCTTCCCCTTTCCCTAGGCTCTTAGGTCCTGGCAGTGCTCCCTTACCGTGACTATGGAGGTCTTGGCTTCTCTGTGATCCCAGTAAAACCAAGGTGCAGGGAGAGCAAAGCACTTCTGTTCCTGCTTTTCCATCTCCCCCAGCTCAGCCTCCATCGTTTCCCTGCGTGTTGATTATCTTCATTTAGATTTGGCCCTGGGAACAGTGCGTTGTCTGAAGAGTCAGCTGTCTTTAGCATTATACTTTAAGGAGAACCAGAAGCCAATGACACGGAGTATAAAATCAGTATTTAAGCAAGCATTTTAATCTCACTTGGGGCAGTTTGACAAAATACGAAAACATACCACGTACAAATATGTCTGCATACCATCGCTGTCATTCTCATTTGCTTGAGCATCCCTGGAGATATTTAGAAGAAAGGTGGATGTGGCACTTTGAGATGTGGTTCAGTGGTGGACCTGGCAGTGTTAGGATAATGGTTGGACTCAATGACTTTCAAGGTCTTTTCCAACCTATAAGATTCTGGGATTCTCTAATTTTTGGGAAGGTTATGCTTGTGATTTGCACTTAGCCTCAGGTTGTGGCAGCTGCATGTGTGACCATGCCTCGTTGTTCTGCAGATCCCACTGGTTTTAAGAACAGGCTCTGCAGCTGAGCAAGTACCTGCTATTGCACAACATGAGCACCAAGGTCTCAAATGCTAATTTTTCAGTTTCACCTGAAGGCACGGCTTGCCAAATTTCAGCCCATTTCTGTTCCATGATGGAGCAATGAAAGCAGTAGTGCTTTCTAGAGGTGAGGCCATGCCGTAATCCAAACCAGGAAAAGAAATCATGTCCCAGCCTAGCTTGTATTAATTTCAAATTCTATGCAAAAGTTTGAATAGATTTTTCTTTTCACACGACAATGCAACTATGACCTTTTTTCATCAAAAGGAAAGAAGCAGCAGCAACAATAATTTACATCAGTGCATTGTCAATTCTTTGTACTATTGGTGAATTTGAAACAACTTTAAAAATGAAAAAAAACCCAAACAAACCCAACCAAAAACTATTTGATTATAGGAACAGTAATTTCCGGGTCATTTCTTAACTTCTGTGAGCAAATTTCCTCCAGTTTAGGAAATTCCGAATTGTTTCCATTTTGATAAGAATGGAACATCCATTCAATAGACAATAGAAGCTGTTTAAACCTGTTAAATGCTATGAAATAGATGTGTACAGCTAATTAAGGTATGTGTTGAATAGTAATTATGTCATCCTGAGGGATTTACAAATAGAGTCTAGTTAAAATTTGATTCAATCTTTTATCATTCACAGAAGGTGCAAATTATTATTCATTTTACGTGCTCTGATTTCAGTTCTAAAGGTAATCCAGAAAAAAGAGAGAGGGATTTCTGTTTTATCAGCATTGTTTAAGAACTAAGATCCCTTAATTATCACACTGTACCAACAGTCTGCTATCCAACTCACTGAAGCAGTCATTCAGCTTTGAAACTAACAATTTACCCTCCAAGCAAAGAGAGATACAAGGAAAAGTGTTTAGTCAGCAAGCAAATACACCAAATTGTATGTTTTGGCTTTTGTTGGTGTTCGTGTTTCAGAGCTGCACAAATCTGAGTCATTTACACAATGCCTTTCAATCAAAGGCATCAAAGCAAAGGAGACAGATTTCAGAAGAAAAATTTAAAAAAGAAGAAAAGGCAAAGGTGAAATTGTTTATGGGATCCAGTTCTTTTAAGCTTCGGGAACCTCTTTCCAGGTTTATACAACACGAATAGACTCTTAGTCTTACTCCTTTATGTAATATTTCATCATAGTAATGAAGAATTAGATAAGATTCCTGACAGCTTTTTGAAAGTATATTATAAATTCTTTTACAGATGTTACTGCTGTGTTTCTAGATTTATAACAATAATTGGCAATCCCCATAATTACTATTAAAGTTGGCCAAATTTGAAAAGAAAAAAAAAATCGTTTCATGAAATATTTTTGTGTCTTGGAATGAAAGCTGTATCTTTCAAGGAAATTATGTCTTGCCCTGCTTGATGCCAACCAGTACTGAGAAGCAGCCACCTCTGAGAGGGAGAGCAGCAGCTACCCAGCAACTCTCAGAAATGGTATGCAGTCCTTTAAGTCAAGTTTAAACAAAGGTGCTGGACTTCTTTGGAAAAATTATCTAGATGTAAAACCTGATTTTCTGTGTCGTGATTTTATCTTTCTGATGAAAGTGGCATTTTGGTAAGGTGAATAAAAGAATCCACATTTTATTTGGTTGGTTGGCTTGGTTTTCTTTTGGAGAGACAAATGGGCTTGACATAACTGGTTTTCTCTGCACATCCCATCATATTTAATCTTTTGACACAGCTGCTTGCTTGCAGTACAGTTTGGAATACTATCCACTGAAAAACTGGTTGCTTGGAATCTATCAGAGAACTACCATATTTATGCATAATTTTTTTTTTGTGCAGACTCTTAGACTGTTTAATAGGGGTGGCAAACACTGTAATAGAAGTGGAAAATGTTCCCAGTTCTTAGCAAGATAAGAAAATGTTGTTTCTTATCTGTGATTTGAAAAGAGATGAAGGGTCAGTGAGGTAAAGATATGTGAAAGCTCTTTCACACTTGGTAAGAGCTACAGAGGAGGAATGTTTCTCACTGGTGGCTTGTTTGAGTGGAAGGGAAGAGAAAGAGGCAGCTCCTATGTAAAGGAAGAGGATTAGAAAAAATGTCAAGTAAAATCAGGGAAATTTGTTGGTTTATTTGCTTAAAGATGCAGGTACACAGCTCTGAGATGATTGCCACGAAGAAAAGAGCAAGTCAAGCTGAGGGCAGCTTTCAATGCTTGCCTGTTGTTGATGCTTTGGGATTTATAAAAATTCATAACTCTTTAGAGATAGCTGAGAGGAGCAAGGAGATGGGCTCTAAACCACCTTCAATTTTGAGGGATTGTGTAGGAATATAGGGCAATCTGCTGGTCCCCAGGTGTAGCTTACCCAGGGCTTGCCTTGTCATCCCACCTGCCACAGTGTAGCTGTGTCAGAGAGGAAGGCAGCTGTGCACAAAGTGGACTGGGGAGTATTTTAGGCTATGCCTGTTCCATCAAGTGTAGCTCTTTGGAAGTTGTTTTTCGCAGCAGTATTTGCAGGAGCTGTGAAGATGGGCAAAGTTTGATTTTAAGACTCAGAACGCATGTGCCAGACTTAGTAGTGGCAGCTGGTTGGGTCTGCAGCCACTTAAATAAATTCTTTTCCTCTTCATCCTCAGCAGATTTGTAGGTTATCATCTGATGTAGGCTGTAGGAACTTTTGCATACGTAGCCTGTGCTGGCATTTGGGCTGGGAGAGAGCAGATGCCCCTGACTCTGTCTTCTGTAGAAAGCAGAAGAGAGCTGTCCTAAGTGCCTTTTTTTTGTGGCATTATAATAGCAGTGGATGCATTTCATCACTGATGAGTTATTTTTTATCACATCAGCTTTTGTCTTGTGTTTATTTGCACACAATTCGCTGATAAGTCAGAGGTGCATGTCCTGTGTTGGGAGGAGTATTGTCATCTCATGGACGTGGGGACTAGCACTGTGAAGTGAGAGCCTAAAAAATTCCTGAATGTGTGCTAACTAGAGAGTAAGTCCTATGAGGAGCGGCTGAGGGAGCTGGGGTTCTTTATACTGGAGGAAAGGAGGCTCAGAGGGACTTTATCACTCTTTAAACTCCCTGACAGGAAGGTGTAGCCAGGTGGGGGTCGGCCTCTTCTCCCAGGCAACAGTGACAGGACAAGAGGACATGGCTTTAAGCTACACCAAGGGAAGTCCAGGCTGGACATCAGGAGGAATTTCTTGACAGAACGGGTTGTTAAACATTGGAATGGACTGCCCAAGTGCCCAAGGAGGTGATAGAGTCACTGTCCTTGGAGGTGTTCAAGAAATGACTGCATGTGGTACTTAATGCCATGGTTGAATTGACAAGGTGATCAAAGGTTGGACTTGATGATCTCAGAGATCTTTTCCAACCGAAATGATTCTGTGATTCTTTCACTCTTGGAGAAAAAAACTGATTTGCTCTTTAGTACTTAGAATACACGAGAAATGTGTGACCAGTCTTTCTCCCATTAGACTGAAGGCTACAAGCTTAACTAGCTTTCAAGATGAATGGGAAGGGAAATCTTGTCTTCCTATTATTCTTACTGGATATGCGCACAGGTTTCCTTCTTTGACAGATGAATACATGGGCTAAACTTTTGGAGCTGCATACTTAAAACTTTTATTTTACTTTTGCACCGAAGAGTGGAAGTACCTAAATTAACTGGTAGTGCACGTAAGTTAATTTGTTGCTGAGTTTCTAATAGTAACAGATTTCAAAAATTATTTTTTGAATACATTTTGGAGCTGGTGGAATGTTTGAAAGATTCATTTCTAACGGAATTTGCATTCCGTGTAATTTGGATTTAATGACGTGGTATAACACCGGCAAAAGAGTTTCTGAGTATATGACTCTCCTTCTCCATGGCACAGTAGGTATTTCATCTTAATTTTTGGTTGCATGCTAAGAAATCAATATGTAAAGCAAGAGAGTGCAAATACTTAAAAAGAAAGCATCAGAGAAGTTGAAGAGTCATGTAGTGGGTTAATACTTAAAACAAGTATTTCTGAGTAGGAAAGGGCTTCAGAACTGGGCAATTCACAAATCACTTCTTCCCCTCCAACAGAGGCAGCAATTGTGTGAGCAGCCCCTTGGCAAGAGGACCAAGTGTAGCTTGTGACAGAATTGAATGGAGATGATCCCAAGCTGAAAGTCAAAACAGGATCTTCTTCTAAGTTCACCGAGTGACCTGCAATTTTATTCCAGCACCTAACACAGGTAAGAGATTTCTACAGAATCTGCATCTGCATTTCCCAAGGTGTTTTAATACCCCAATCATAACTTCTGTTCTTCAGTGCCTGCGGGTTTGGAAACTACTGATGCAGTGCCAGGTACTAGTACCAGGTTTTGTGTAGTTTTATTGGGCTTTAAGGTACCTCTTGGCAAAGTCAAGTCAGAGAGTCCTGGTGCATTTGTCAGCTACACCAAGGAATTCATACACAGAATATGATTTGAACCAGATTTTAAGATTAAAAGAGAACCATTGCTTGAATCTTTGTATCTCATTTCCATGTAAATCAGGAGAGATTTGTTTGAGTTAAGCAAGAGGGCTACATCAAGGTGGGAAGTGTTGGCTCTTGGCCCCTTGCTGAAGCCAGTTCCTGGGGACAGTAAATTTGGTCCCAAACTGTGTTACTGTTACAGAATATACAGCAAAACCCCCCAGTGAATGAAACTCTGAGACATTTCAGCTTGCCTTTTGAAATGCATAGAAACAATAGGGATCTGGCTGAGAGAGGTTACCTACCCCATCCAGGCTGGGCCAGCCGCTGGCAGCTGTGTGGCAAACTGATGTTACTGAGCTGTTGGGCAGAGCCCTTCCAGGAGGCAGTGAGAGTGGGAATGAACCTCATGTTGTAGGTCCCCACCCTGAAGCTTCTTTCTTGCTCCTTTTTCATTTCTATAGGCTTGCTCTTGGCATGAGGTGCCAGATTCCTAAGCAGACCTGAACTTTCCTTTCTTCTTTATATAGAATAACTCTGCAGTCCATATAAAATGCTCTGACATGTGAGTTACTTGAGAAGTCATGTTCCATGGGAGCAGGGGAACATGCTCTGTTCCTGCTCACTGGAAGGACAGTATATCTAAGATCATGAAAACGGAATGCTATTTTGCTCCATCATCATTTAATTGAGGGTGTCAACAGCAAGAAAATCTGGGATTTTATTATTTGTGGCTTATTTTTGGTCAGAGATGGTTTTCAGACTGGTAATATCCTTCTTCATCAGCTAACATCCCCAAAAGACCTCTGCATTAAGATGTAGGCAGCTCACTGCATGTGTCCCAAACATCCTGTTCTACACCCCCACCCCCAAGTGCTGTTTGTTGTAAGTGACTGTGTGGTGTGGAATGAAGCGCAGCAGTTTGTGGCTTCTGCTGCTGCCACAGAAGACCCCCCCAAAGTGAGACGCTACCTCTGCAGCTGCATGGGGAGTGAGAGCCAGGATGCTTCCATGGGGCAACAGCCACAAAAGCCACTTTCCCACAGATACTATCCTGTCCTGGCTTCAGATTATTCCTTAATCATTAGCCCTAATGAAGGGCTTTTGTCATAATGGGGAAGGGAAAAAAAAAAAAGAAAAAAAGAAAAAGAAAAGAAACAGACAAGAAGGAGAAAAGATGGGGAATAGCTGGGATTATCTCTGTGCTGTCTCTCAGGTCCAGTGACAACACGACTACAATGGGTAGCTTTCAGGACTGCATATGGTCTTCCTTCCGAGGGAGTTGATTAAGCGACTCCGGATGAAATTGAAATCCTGTGATTTGACCTTTGTCTGGCCTGGGAGGACTGCAATTCGCATAACAATTTCCTTTTGTTCTTTGTTTGGAGTTATTAATCCAACATGAGCCTCGAATTAATCAGGGGTAGTGCGTTGTTACATTTCTAATTCACAGCTCCACTGCTTGTGTCTTTTTTAATTAAGGCCGAATGATAGCAGGCCTTAGCCCCTGATTGCAACACTTACTAACCACACATTGAGGGATGAAGAGGCTAAATAGGCAGAATGAGATTACTTCAAGGTTTCACTTAATTGTTTTCTTCCTTTAAGTAAAGAGCGCTGAATGAACATTGTTAATGCCAGGCTGGGAGTATTTCTTTTATATATGTGTTACATGTGTGTGTGTGCAGGGGTGGGGGAGGTTGGGGCTGGTGCACGGAGGACTCGGAGCTCTAATGGCTCAAGGGTTTGTAAAACTGAAGCCTTTGGTTATTGATTTAAACCATTCCTCCCACCTCCCCTGGGGGGCAGGGACAAGAGAAGGAGAAATAGAGTTGAAGAGCATTAAACATAAGTTAGACGCGTGGATTTTCTTGTATCCTGCATGAACCCATTGTTTATGTAGTTTTTCTTGCTGTTCGCAACTGGTTCAAAGGTAGAAAAGGCAGGAAGATTGAAGGCTATCAGAGATGCTAAAGAAATGTGCTGACACATACAAAGCTCCCCAAAGCCTGGGAGTGGTAATAATCATAATAAAATAAAGGCAAAGCAGTTGTGTTGCACACCAGATTTTGCTCATACCGAAGGATGTTCGAGTAATTTTCAAAAGCCATTTGTAAATTTGTATTGTGGGAGCCATTCAAGACCACAAGGGTGCAGGTGCTATTCCAGGGGAATGGTGTAGATGATCTCAGATCCTGGATAACACAGTCTGTGCCAGACACTCGGGATGGTAGAAAAGAAAATATACTGAGTGTCCAGCCTTGCAACATTTATTTACACAAACAGTTCTGTTAACTTAAAAAATAAATAAATAAAAAGGAAAGGAATAACAGGATTCATATTGCA
The DNA here is from genome assembly GCA_013398955.1 of Callaeas wilsoni. Classification (NCBI taxonomy): domain Eukaryota; kingdom Metazoa; phylum Chordata; class Aves; order Passeriformes; family Callaeidae; genus Callaeas; species Callaeas wilsoni. The sequence goes on from VWPU01012626.1 coordinate 82,252, forward strand.
GGTTTATGCCCAGTGTTTTGACCTCCTATGGTGCAGTGCTTTGGATAGGATTGTTGTGGAGAAAAGGTTAATATTTAGGCTCCCAAACCTTCCGATGCTGGATATACAGAAATCCAATTGAATTCAATTTGTACCATGCACCTGCAATATCAGATAGAGCTCCTGTAATTGTGGGAAACTAACTCTTACTGAGTTATTTCATCCATACAAGGGGCTGGAAGAGCTAATATTTTCTGTGTAAAATGGCGCGCTGGTGTTAATCATACCAGGTTGCAGATACAGAGCTGCTATTCTGACTCTGGCATGGGATATACAGGGCAGCAACACTGTTCCCACTTTTCTGAATTCTTGGCGTGTGAAGGCCACACAGGATTATCTAAGCATACAATGATAAAACCCCTAGATAGATTAAGCAAAACTAGAGTGCAAGCTCCAGAGGAGAAAAATGTGCCAGGTAAAAAGCTTATTTCTGTGTTTAGAAATCTAAATTTTAAACTGGGTCTGCTTTTTCAGATGAGCCTGAAAGGAACAGGCTATATTTAGCCTTCCATAGAAACATATATAATATGTGGAAACAAAAAAAAACCAAGCTAACACACAAATCTTTGGATCTGGCTTTCAGTTGGTGCAAAGAAGCACTAGTGACTTCTATGATCAGTAATGTCAACACAGGATTTACACTGAACTGGGTTCACAGGTTCAAAGCCATTTTCTGCACTTTCCTGCCCTTTTCTTAGGTGCTGCCTGATCCTGTGTGTCAGTATACTTCTGGTAGATTGCCAGCTCCTGTGCTGGGAGAAGTCAATGGGATAAGAAGATGCTCAGCATTAGCTGGAGTAGGGCTGCCTGACAAGCAGTTCAAGTACCTTACACATGATTTTGTTTTTCAGAAGCAGTTTTGATGCTGTTACATTAAATGACACCTTATTCTGCAGCTGAATCACACTTTGCATGGAGAGAATAGGATTAAGCACGCAAGAATCTGACCATTTATTACTTACTGTTTATTTCTTTTTAAAGACTGAATGCCTCACATTTGTCCACCTTGTCCTCTTTTTCCTAGAAATCTTTGTAGACCAGGGTGTGTTTGTTTAGAGCAGACCCAATCCCAAAATCTAAATCTATTTTCAGTGCTGTTCTGTGTCTTAAATCTGTATGCTTCTTTTTTTAAAAAAATTAATGTTTGAATGTTCACTGTTGTTGATTTAAAGGTGTCACATTACACTTCTAAAGGCTCTCAGGATCAATGTGTACCCCCATGTGTTTCTTATGTGAGTGTTTTGAATAACACCTTAAACCCCAAAGCCCGGTCTGTCCTGTCTCCTGTTTAAACCTCATGGAAGTGGTCATTCAAAGTGGTATATTTGGGGTACTTCTAAAATCTTCCTTTCTTTATTCTTGCACAACGTAGTGTTCAGCATTGATGTATTCAGTGGCTGTCCTCAGCAAACTTACAATACCATTTTAGTGCTTTGAGATCCTGAAAGATGAAAGAAGTTGTATAAACAGATGGCAGTGGAATTACAGTGTTTCTTGAAATGGTTAACCCTTGCTGTAAACTGTCTTGCAGGACCTTGCTAGAGCCACGTATCCTGTCAGTAAATTTCAGCAGTTGGCTTGCTCTGTATAATATGACATTACTCATTCCTTTCAATTATTCTGTGAAGGAAATTAGGCATCTTGCCATTCTCAGGAACCAAAAGACCCGGTCAGGGTGCATGACAATGCTTTTCCATCCTTGTCCAAAGTGGCCATAGTTGCACTTACTTGAGGGACAATCCTCCAAGATCTGTAGGTCTTCAATATTTGCAGCTGCACCTATCAACACTGATGAGCCCACAGATAAAATAAGGAATGACTTTTGATGCTGCTGTTCTTCCTGATAGTTTTAGACAATCTGTTGATATTTATGAAATCTTTCTGTTGAGATCAAAACTGCCCTGAACTCTGCTCTAGCAGGGATGTACTCCCCATGTCTGCAATGACAAGTCAGCCTTGTGCAGCCAAATGCCCAGTTCTAGCGGTGGCGCACGGGCCGTGCCTGTCCTGCACCGCGCGTGGAGGTGCTGATACTCCTCCTCCTTGGAATCGGGGGCAGGTCGGCCCCAGCCCGCTCTGTTTCCCCACTCTCCTCTTTTGGACATAAGGTAGAGATTAGGATTTAATGGTCCTTTGAGTTGCCCGGCGCTCCTCCCTCGGCGCTGTCTCCCCATGATCCCCCTGCCCGCGCCCTCCCTCTCTGCCATCAATGGGAGCCTTTGATGTCGCACAAGGGAAGACTGTTGGCTAACAGTCTGGAGCTGCCTCGTTTGAGCCAACCACCACATGAAAACAAATGCAAGCCATCATATTTCATTAACTGGCTGCCCCCCGTTCAAGTGCCCTTTTTTGATGTCAGAGCGCATCCTGACAGAAATCAGGAAGATACGTGTGATTAGGGCCAGCAATAATAGTTAGTGCATTGTATTGTAAATTACCTTTCTGGGCCCTGCTACTTTATCAGCCCCACTGGCCTTGGCTTGGGTACATTTTTGACTACTCTGTATATACAGTGTATTAGCGCAATGGAGATCATTATGTGGCCTGTATTTGAGTCATTTTTATTTAAGATGCCAAACAATAAGCTGTTGATTGGGGGAACAAGAGGCGAACAATAATGTTCTGTGTCACATAATACACCACCATTTTCCAGCTTTGCTTTAGAAGGGCCCTCTTTATTGTTTTTGTATAAAAATGGTTCTTAGGAGGAGGAATATTTTGCTGAGGTATGTCATTATTTTGCAAATTTCTATTATCTCATCATGTTGTCTTCATTGTAAATTGCAGCTAATTAGGAACCTAGTTAGAGCCCCAGCTTTGAGGCTGGCTTTTTTGTGAAAAGAGCCCACCGATTACCGCACTACAAGAGAGGAAGGGAGAGAAAAAGGAGATTAATCTGGTTACCTAGGCGACACTCGCTTCCATCTGCGAGGAACAATACATTTTTGTTTCCTTGGCTCAGTTCAGATCTGTTTTGTTTAGGGGGAAAAAAAGAGAGAGAGAGGGAGAGGGGGAGAGAGAGAGAAGGGGAAAGAGGGAGAGGGAGATTAGGCAGCCCCACAACAATGCTGGACTCTGTCTGGCCCCGGCTTACCCGTTTCCATCCCTCTGCAAGTTCGGGGTCTCGGGGGAGTGGGAAGATGAAAGAGATAAGCTCCAAAGTTGTCAAAGGTCATAACCTTGCCACACAAAGCCAGCAGTTTTACTTCTAAATCCCCTTCTCAGAAAAAGCACTTAATGAAATAATATACTGTGCTTCTCAACACCCTGTAGTCTTTATTAAGCAGCCAGGCCCCAGAGATGGTGAATTTAAGGAGTCGGTTAAAACTTCGGACTAAACAGTTGCTGCCCGGGAGCGTCTACTGTAGATGTGATGGGGATTTTCTGAGAGACACAGACAACTTTTCTTCCACTTTCTTTCGTTAGCACTATTGTCGCTTCCCTGACACATGTTTTAGAGCTGCCTTCGCACAAAAGGCAGAGGTCTGTGAAGGCAGGGCATTCTGATTTTTCTTTAAATTTTTATTTTAAATTTCTTTTTGGTTACCTTCACAAGGTCATGGCATAACAGACAACAGTGACCTGTGTCTTTCTTGTTGTGCATCAAACTATTAAACCCTTGTGCAGCTTTTGCATTGGGTAGACAATGCAACCATGTTATTTCCTTTTTATTTTGCAGCAGCTTGCCAGAAAAAGGACGTAGGTAATAACCAGAGCTGATAGAGCCTGGCTAAAACCTCAGAAATGCTCACAAGGTCTTGAACTGAATTGGCTAAACCCACAGCCTTTTGATAAGCATAATGCTTTCTCCAGGTGTTATGTCATCATGTATAATGTTTTACCATAGAGTAGCGTTATGGATGATGACATAAAGTCACAAAAATATCAAAGCTACCAATTTTAGCTTATCTGAGCTTTCCAAACCTGGACTGTGCAGATCAAATCAGAGCAAGTATCAGGTTAACAACCCTAAATGTCTTATTCTGCATTGCTCTGAAGTACTGTACTTATATTTTCTTCCTCTAAAGAAGATTCTGAGAGCTGCTTCACTGATGTGTTGCTCTGTCTAACTGGAAATGATGGCCATCAACTTAAAAAATTACAAGTGTTCAGGAGGAAAGAATGATTGAAGGTACAACTGCTTTTTTGGGTGGGCAATGTGAGACATCTTGGAAGTGAAGTCATATTTGAATTTCCAGTTCTGCCACATGCTTTCTGTTGGATCTCGGCCAGTTAATTTGGCCTATTTCTGCCTCAGACCTTGACCTATAAAGTAGGCAAAGCTATATTTCTCCATCACGGAGAATAACTTGCATCTTAATTAATTAATTAGTGTTTGAGGAAGAGTTTGAGGTGCAGGGCTCTGGGTATATGCAGAACTTTTAATCCTTAGCTATTCTATTTGACTACATGCCTCATTGGGTACACTTGAACGAGTTCTTCTGAGAAGAAGTCTCAAGTGAGAATTAAATCAAACATACTAGACTTCATTAATTGGAGCGACTTGCTGAGATGTTTTGCAGACATGTGGATGGAGCAGTTGTCACCTCACAGACAATTAGTCCAGTTTTCCAAGCTCTGAGGAGAATGTCCACAGTAATTCTGCAACACCATAAAATGATGTGAGGGAGGAAAAATGGCTCTGTGTTATCTATGTACAAAGAAGAGAAGGACACTACCCTTCAGTACAAAATTGTCACTGTGTGAGGGAAAGATTTGGAGAGTGAGGTATCAATCAGAGACTCTTAGCAGTATAAAGAAAGGAAGAGGAATATTTTGCAAGTTTTTTAAATGGCAATTTTCTATTTTAGTAGCAATGTTAATGCTGAAGAAACCAGAAATTTGGAATGCTCCAAAATTGTAAGGGGGAGAGGGGTAGAAATCTTCACCCATTATTAGAAAGAACTAGAATTACTCCACGTAGCAAGATAAAAATGTTACTTTGAACTACATTATAATTTGAGGAGACTCTAGAGTTAGCCTTCCTATTCCTAAAGATGGGTGGAGAGTGTGAGTTCAGTAACTTTTGTTGGCCTACATCGTTCTTGCATCTTGTGGTAAAGGTTGACAGTGATGGGGTATGGACAAATAATGGGGCCCATTACTTGGTAAACAGACATCCTAACATACATAAAGTCATATTACTCCTACTGGGGTGTGCTGCATATGTATTTGGTCACCAAAGAGCCTTATCTTCAGCTAGGAATTATCAAGGAAAGAAAGAAAAGGAAGACCAGGAATCAAGAATCAAAAAAAGTATTTTAGAAGACATTTCCAGGGTGACCCAAGAGCTTTACTGAGTGCTGAAGCTACAAAGGTGGAAGAATCTTTGCAGAGAATTGTTAAAGTCTCAGGAAAGGTCCATGTCTGCTTCAGCCCCAGCATAAAGGGTGGAGCATTTATTGTCAATCCTGTACCACTGTCATCACAACAGTGTCTTTGTATGCACTTCTAAGGACACATTTACATATGTTTTGAAGTGAAGGAGATATGTTATCCCAGGGAAGACCCCTCTCATGTCCTGGCACTACTGCCAAGACCTGCAATACTGTATAAATGTCTAGATCAACCTCATTTACGGCTAATATTTCTTAATGCCTTAACCAGCTGGTTTTTTTGAGATGATGAAAGTGAGATGCTCTGCAGTGCAGCCTTGCAGCCTCAGAAACTGTGGCTCCAGTGGATGCTGACCCCCCAACACCAGCCTGGAGCATGGGATGGGGACAGGTTTCCAGGGAGTAGCGCCAGGACCTTACTCCTGGAGACTCTAATGCTTCCGTGGAAGGCCTTTCCATCTTTATTGCTAATCAGTGTAAAGTATGCTTGAATCCATCAAATCTGACAAAATAAAAGCCAGAGGGGAATATTTCTGCAGCCTCACATCCCAACTTTTGTGTTGCATTTTGGAGCAAAGCAGAGTATCATCTTGTTAGTCTGAAAGCTCCTCAAAGGAGCTCCTCCTCTTCAACCAGTCCCTTATCAGAGCCAGTTAAAGAAATCTAGCTCTTAAACTCTGTTTCTTTTGAAACTCTTTTTTTTTTTTTTGTGGTCTGTCATGGTTTCCTTGTGTTTCCAGTTCATTACTGTCAGTTCTTTTTGGAATGTCAGATTACATAAAAGTTGATATAAACATTCAAGCAGAGCTTGAAGGAACTCCTGAATGAATTTTGTCTTGGCAAACCTATTTCTTTACCAAAACAATTTCTGAATAATCATTATAAGTATGAAGATCTGTGTTTATTCTAAGAATTGGTAATTATTTTTCATATAGGACTTTGAGGAGATGTGAAGAACTTGGAGAGACAAGTTACAGTAATTCATGTTTCTTGGTCTGGCACTTTAAACAATTTTACCTTCTCTCTCACCTTAATGAGAAATGTCCCTGGGAGAATGGGATGCATGGCAAATGTTTGCCACATGAGCGACACTCAACTAGCCACTAGCAGTGGGCAGTTTGACCATTTAAACCACACTTGGAGTCAGAATTTATGTTGGAACTAACCCTCTGAAAGCCATCTGGTTCAGCCCTTCACTCAAAGGAGGTCCAGCTTGGAAATTAATTCAGGTTTTTCAGGATCTTGTTGAGTTTCTAAGCAGCTGGTCCAGTGCTGTATCACCCTCACTCTCAATATTTTTTTTCTATATATTTATCATTATTTCCTTCATTGTAATTGCACTGCTGAACAGCATAGGCTGGATCTAAAAACATTTCAGTCAGATTTCAGGACCGTGTCAAATGTATCTGTTTTATGGAGGGAATTTACAGGGTATAGGATTGAACATTATTGCAATTATTGGCAAACGTGGGAGATGCACATTGTGGCTGGATCCCCTGAGATGACAAAATTATTGGTGCATGTTGGCTATCAGAGAACGTGGTGCTAATGAGTAACCTCCTCTGCGACTCTCACCAGTACAGTTATCTGGTTTCTGACAACAGAGAAGAAAGGAGGGGAGGAAAAGAGAGAGAGAATCCTCCTGTTCCTTAGGAAGCATGTCCACTCTAAGATGCCAGTGTTCAATAGACAAATGAGCTGTAGATCTTCATTTGCTTTATCCCTTTCTAGGCCACACCACATCAATGGCTTTACTGGGGGCACTTGAAAGGACTTCAAGCAAAAAGTTTCTGATCACTTTTACTTCTTCCTTGCTTTATTTTTACCCATGGTTGCCCAGTGCCAAAATGAGAGGACCTTTGTGTATCATTTGTATTTTCTCTGTGAGCAGGGAGCTATGTTTAGATTCTCATGACTGAATAAATTTCTTACAGATAAGAGCTTTCTTTAAGACAGGCCCTATCATGTGGGCATTCCATGAGACTGTTTCTCCATTCTAGTTCATCCTCTTTCCGCTCTTTCAAAAGTGAAAAAGACCAGTAGAAACAGATTTTGAGGAAATATCCTTGGTTTAAAGGCTTTCTCAGGTTAATATGGAACCAGCAGAATAATTGTGCCTTCCTCTGCAAATGGAACTGTTCCCTATTACCTCGAGAGAAGCTGAAAGAGACATCCTCTATTTCTTAAAAAAACATGTGCTGGAGATCTTTGAAGAGGACTTCAGTCCAGTGCACAGAGATTTTTTTGGCTGCTTTGTTAAATGCTTCAATTCAACAGTCCAGAGAGTAAAATAGAAGTGTTGCCAGCAAGTACAATTTGAAAATAATAAATTAAATCCCAAAATGCAAGCTTGATATAATAGTCTTGGTATTATAAAATAATAATTCCTGCATCCTTTTTTCTTTGACTTTTTGTTTCTGGCCTTCTTCAGTGCATGCAGCTGGGCATTAACAGTAAATCTCAAGTTTTTAAAAGTGACTCCAATGTGATCTAATGTGATCACTTGATTCAAAGAGTTGCACCTTTGAGAGAAGCACAGACTGGAAGATTTGTGAGTAATGAAGGCTAATAGAAGATTCAGAAAGTCAGTTCAGTTTGGATAAACTCCTGAAATTTTAGTTATGTGTAGGTCAATAGTTCGGAGGTCTGGAGTACAAGTTAATGGCATTATTGCTGAAAACATCCCTTTAGACAACAAAAGGGAAGTGCAAAAGGAACGAGAAAAGGATGTTAAACACAGATGTTTAAAGCGTATACAACATTTATCAGGCACTCAATTTGAAACAATTTATATATGTATTTATTTGTAATAAAGCCATTTAAAAATGCAAAGTTGACTGGCTGCCTTTCAGAAAGAAAAGTATTTTCTTTACTAGTGCCTCCCATGGACCTGCCTAGGGGGGGACTAGTAAAGAAAATTTACACTTTCAGCTGGTAAAGAGCATGTTGATTGCTCTTTCTTCAGGCTGTCAGTCTGGAACTTTTCATCACATTGATGAGTAGTAATTAAAAAAATAAATAAATTGAGGGAAATTGAGGGACTGATGGTTTTTCATGCTTTGAAGAATGTGGCAATGTAATGTAAGTCAGATTGCAACAGATAAAGACAAGGAAACTAAGATCTCTCAAGACTTTTTCCTTGTCAGCTGTGCTTGTACGTGGTGTTACAGTGAAATTCCCTAAACTAGGCTGATTGCATACATTGGATTGACTTGAAGCTTTTATAATTTAGTGTAAAAGTCAAGTACACTGTGCACTACTCTCCATACTTTCTCAACTCTTTCTGCCATCTCATGTACATTCTGGCCTTTGAGGACATCCTTTCTATAGATAGTGCTTTGTAGTATGTAAATGTTTCAGCAGCTAGATGAAGTCTTCAGCGAGCGAGTCAATAAAACTTGCTGTGAATCTGCACATTTTCTATTGCATTCAACTTTTATGCTTCCAGAGTGAAGATGATTAACTTTTAAAAAGTTTGGAGAACTTGACTTTAAACATTGTTGACAGTTTCAGGAATCATTGGGCAGCCTGACATAATGTTATTCATGATGAGAGTGCTGTCAGCACAGATCAGGAGTGATACCAGAGAGAAATGTAAGGTAATATTTTCGTTATAGGTTGTGGGGATTTAGCTGTGTGACTGCTATTAATAATGGGAGTTTTGCAGTTAATTCCCCAAGCATCATGTCCCCCTCAAAAATGCTGAAAATATGCCCTGTAGTGTAGCTTGAATTAAATTTTATGTTGGTTGTTGTTTGGACATTGAAGATCATCGCATCTGAGCAGTCACTCTGCTTCAAGTTTCCTTCAGGTGCTGCCGAAGAGCAAGTAGGGAATTAGTTGTGGTTTAACCCCAGCTGGCAACTAATCACTGCACAGGCTCCCTTTCCCCTTCCAGTGGGAGTGGGAAGGGTAAAAGTAAGAAAACTCATGAGTGGAGATGAGAACAGTTTAATAACTGAATTAAAGTAAAAGGGTCTGTTGCTATAATGAAAAGGAAAGTAACGGGAAGAGATAAAAATAAACCCCAAGAAAAACAAGAGAAGCAAATAAAAAGCAATTGCTCACCACGAACCCAATGATGCCTGGTATGTTCCTGAGCCGTTGGCCAACTTTCCTCCAGACGTCCTGGCTGTGCCCTGTCCCAGCTTCTTGTGCACCTCCAGCCCCCTTACTGGCAGGGCAGTGTGAGGAGCTGACAAGTCCTTGACTTAGGGTAAACACTGCTCAGCAAGAACTAAAACTTCAGTGTGTTATCAATGCTATTCTCATCCTAAATCTAAAATACAGCACCGTCCTAACTACTAGGAAGAGAATTAACTCTATCCCAGCCAAAACCAGGACAGAACTGCTGTGGTGGATGGAAGGAGGATTTTATGATTTGTGATCTCTGTCACTTTCTATGCATTTAAGCATCAGCAGATATATGTGTCTTCCAACAAAAGTACCGACTTTGGGCAGATCTGATCTATTGGTGTTTATATACATCAGGACTGGTCCATCAGGATTCTGTCCCCCACGTGATAGCTGCACGGCAATGCCTCTAGTCCCATTTGACAGAATTTCTGAGTGAGTTTCTGTTTGGACCATTCTTTTCCTGGGTTATATTCTTGCTGAGTTTCCAGCATATTGAACTGTAGCTTGCTTCAGATGATGCAGATGATATTGATAACTGGCCTGGAAAAGTCAACATAAGTGAAGTGATGAGATGATCTACTCGGCAATCATTTTCTTTCTCTTTCGCTCTCCAACTAACCACTCTCCAAGATTATGCAATGCTTGGGACATTAGGCAAAGGAGAGGACATTTTGTATGAGGAGTACCTCTGTGCTATTGTTCCTGATTTTGTACATGGGTTAGGGAGGGAGCTGAAGGCTGCTGGGAATGATCAGCAAGCCTCAGTAATGAGGGCAGTCCACAGTAAAATGTCTGATTTTTATTTTAGATTAGTTTATTTCTATTCCTCTTTAGAGCCTATAGAGATGTAGGGACTTTGGAATCTTCTTTCTCCAGCAGCAGTGTGGAAGAAACAAGGAAGTGAAACCAGTTTAAAAATATTTTGTTACTGCCATTGCATACCTGAGTTAATTTATTTCCATGACAGAAACAGCCATGCCATAAAACCGTGGTTATGCCATTAGAGAGTTCACTTGCTTGGCTGCACATCTCAGTGGTGAATAAAGCCATAGGTGTTGACTAGACACCCAGCCCAGCAAGGAGGTCCAGATCCTCATGCTAATTGTCTCAAAATGTAAACTTTTTTTTTTAGGACGAGATTATATCTCTGTGTTTGTAAAGTGTGCATTATTTTGTGGTTGCTAATGTAATATAGATAGTAATAATGACATCTTTGGATTTTTTTATGGCCACTAAATGTTTGTTGTCTAACTGTATCCATAATTATTTTTCCTTTTCCATACATTTTTTTTACTTATTAAATTTTGATGCAATTTGGGGATGGGGAGAATAGAGGAAGCAGAATGTAGTAAACCGTCAAAATCTGTGCTGAAAATGTTTGCATGCTTCTACTGAAAGGTCTTGCATCTCAATTTTAACCCACAGCTTTAATCCACTCTTGTTTCTGTTTGCCTTTAAAGTATTTCCAGTCATTGTATACTTATAAAATAATTAGCATACTTCAGAAACTACTATTTTTGTAAAGCCAAGGTTTCTATGGTATGAATTTTTCCCAGCTGTGCTAAAACACTCATGAAATTAACATTAGCTTGACGAGATTTATATGGGACTTGGTAAACAGGAACAACCTTTGTGCTGCTGTAGTTGAAATTACCTCAGCACTTCCCAGTGCAACCTGAGTTTTCATGTGATTGCTTTGGCTGTCCCCACAACTGTTGCAGTGATGTTTATTGTACATAATTTCAAGGTTTTACTACCCTATCAGATTCAAATGTAAGATATTTGAATTATTTTCTTCTAAAAGGTTTGTTTTTGGTTTTTTTCCTCCTTTATATCATTATGCAGATTTCCTTTCTTTTAAAGCAATTTGTTAGATTCCCTGGCTATTCCTGATGTCAGTTACCTTTGGTTTTGTATTCACATCTCTTAAATATTTCATTGAGGCTTGATCTTGCAAGGTCCAGAGTACTTCCATGATTAAATATGAGTAAGTGCTTTGTAGGATCTTCAGTGAGAGTGCTGGGGCAGGAGCAAGCCCTGTAGCAAGCCAGGGTGAGCTCTTGGCTGAGGACTGCCACTCAGTACTCCTGACAGTCAGGCTCACCTCCTGCTGGGGTTTAACCTCACTTTACTCCACTGCAGAGTGGATATGAGAACATTTGTGTCTCTTTCTGCAATTTCTTTGGTTAATCAACTGATGCTTGAAAAGTTCTGTGAATTCTTATAGAAAAGTGCATCTGTGACTTTGTTTATGGGTGCTTATAAGCATGCAAAATATTTATTTATTCCAATTTGATGGAGTGATAGTCCCAGCTTGACTGCAGATGTACTGTAAAATGACTGAAAAACCCCTTTTAAATGCATCAGACACTGTAATGTGCAATCTATGTCCCATCCTTTAAACTCTTATGATGCTAAAACTTGGAATCGCTGCAGAATGCCAGGTAAAAGTCATCTTTTTATATAAGAGTTTAAGACAGTTATACATCTTTATGCTGATTATGAACAGTTCTAGTCTCTGTGGCAAATGTTTTAATTTAAAAAACTTCTGAGACAAACTCGAAGTGTTTTAAGAAATGCAAATACAAAGGAACTTGGTGTTCTTCAAATGCTTCTCCCCAGGGTAAGGCTGGCTAACTATTGAGTCTTAAAAAACAGAAGCATGGCTTCCAAGCCTGAACTGTGTCACGGGATCAGCCACAAGGGCACACTGTCACAAGGTCTGAACGCAATCTAAATCTGGCATTACCAGGTGTCTTTGGGATTCTAACACATGCTCAGCCCATTCTGACATGGCATCCAGCGCTGGGATTCCTGGCGGAACCTTGCCATCTCCTGTCTGTGGGCTTCTCCTCTCTCTGGCTCTCCATCTCTGTGATAAAAGTGCTGAGGATCCTGGCCAGAGAAGGATTTTTTCACACAGCTCTTGAGGGCGAGGTCCCAGCTGCCCCAGCAACGAGTGTCACAAGCAGGGGAACTCACTTTGAATTTCCCTTTTATGTATTCATAGTCAAGGAGAGCTGGGATTCTGACTCCTTAGAGACTGAAGCAGCGCATGCATTTCTTTTGAGTACTTTGTTGTGGCCTGTTCAGCTGATCGCAGTTTTCCTGGGTGTATGAGAAAATGGTATGATATAGTCTGATTGCAGACTATAGCCCTGAAGGCCCAGGGCTATGGTGTTTAGCTTCTTATATTGCTTCTCATAATATAGTTTCACTCCTGTCTTGATGAACAAACTGCCAAAAGGGCCTTAAGTGTCGGGAGATTCTCAAATTTCATGTACCTGGTTTTAATCCTATTAGTTAGCAGTATACTAAAATTCCTGACTTTATTTTGGCTAGTGCCCAGGATATAAAGAGAATGATTCTTCCACCTACATCACACACGGCTACAGTACAAGGTTTGTATTCTGTAGGGTTTTCTTCCCTCTGGCACAACACTGGTGTTGTACATGAATTAATTCTTTAGCTTTGGATGGGTTTTCGGATGGGTCTGGGTGATGATGTGATTTTTGCAGGCAATTCTGGGTGGTTAATCCACTTGCAATTACTGCACTCAAACTGGATGCATCTTCCCCAGAGACCGAAAGACAATCTGAAAAAAAATCTGCTTATATTAATTCCTGGTGAACATGAGGGTCTATGTAATAAATACCAGCTATAATGCATTAGGCACTAAGGGTTTCCTTTTGTTGACTATACCCCGTCCAGCTTTTGTTTCCTTTCTGCTGCCATCCTAATTATCAAATTTATGCAGATATGTACTGAAGGTTATCCAGGTATATGAAGCACTGAGGTGTGAAAGTTTATATTATGGAGTGACTTACTTAGTGTCTCTTCCTGAGGACTTGGTGACATAGATTCCTTGTACCATATATATTCACTTCCTTTATGCTTTTAGCACAACTTGTATCGAGCTACTAATTCAATAGACATTAATTGTTTTAATCTGGCTATGAAAAGCACACACATGAGGCAAGTTTTTAGTCTTCAGTTCATATTGGTGTACATGAAAGATAACCCCCACAGGGGTTCTGTCTACAAGCACTAGGGACTTCTCAGAGGAAAATGTACTGACAGATCTCAGGTCAATACCATAATCATCCCTCACAGAGATTGATTCCAGACATACCGTAGGTAATGGATATATTTTTGTTCTGTTGAGATTTATGTCACTTTGTGGTCCAATTGTGCTAGACATTTTGTCCATCAAAGTAGGAGCATCTACACAGAGCAATAAAATAACAGCTTGTCTCCTTGGATCTAACAAATAAAAAACCAAAAATGCTTTCTGATCATTCAGGCTTTTCCAGATCTGTAGCACTTCAAAAAATTTATTGCAGTAGTTTTTATTGGCAAAAGTTGGCCGCTCATGGCTTCCTGCATTCGGAACAAATGCAGCTACCTAGTGTTGTATCTCTAAATACGCATCTGGAAAAAGGTGATAGTTTTACCTGGCTCCTTTCTGGCATCTTCCCCTCCTTCCTCTGTAGCACCTATGGTGCACAGTGGATGGCACACTGTTACAGAGCAGCTGCAGAAATGTAATAATGTGACCAAAAAAAAAAAAGGGGCAAACTCTCCTGGCATGAAAAGAAAGTTCTCACAATGTTAGGCCTGAAGCAAAAGATCTTGGGTGGCCTCCATGCCTCTGGATGTAGTGTAGGGGATCTCTTTGGGAAAAGTCAGTCTGGCAGGAGAATGGCAGAGCAATCTGTGTGTATTTATGAGGCTGGATAAAATAAGAGACTGAAAATTTGAGAGATTTGGCTATAAACTCAGTCACTCACAGCTCAAATTCTTGTCTTGTCCTTCCTTGCTATCAACACATCCCATGGTTTCCTTTAACCTCTTCCCTTCTGCATTTCCATTTTGACTTCTTCCAGCATCCCCCTCTGCATGTCAAGTCTTCTTCCTCTTTCACTGGTTCTTTCTGTCTCCCTTATTTTCTCTAAGGAACATCCATTTTATTGCTATTCTTATCAAGCCAGCAGGAAGACCTGCTTGCAGCGCTGGAAGTGACTCTGGCTCTGGGGTCATTGGATCTGGCCCATGGAGGTATCTAGGAGAAACACTTGGTATGTTGACATACTAAGATGAAATTGTCATGATGGCTGTTCAGAACTCTGGCTGATTTGACAGTGTTTACTTTCCCTGCAGTTTCGGTTGAAAAGAAAACCAGTGTGTCTGGGGAGTAAAGCTGCAACTTTCAGCCTGGACCTGGTGCTCCTAAAAAAAATATAGTGAAATAGTTAGCCATCATAGAAGATAACATGTTAGTGATCTGTGATAATTTTCTAGGGCTCTTAAACTTCAAGGCAGCTTGTAAACAGTCTTCACTTGTTAAATTAGAACTTTCTAGGCAAGGGTAATGTATTTTTAATTGTAAATATTCCTTGTTAATAGCCAGATATCCAACTAAAATATACAAATGCGGTATATTCTATCATATTGTAAATGGGGGAAATACTACTTGTGAAATAGTCTTCCTCTGCTTCCAAGAAATAATGTTAATGCTTGTAACAGGCTAATGAATTGAGCTCCAGGGATTGAAATTGTCTGTCCATTTATAGAGATGTTATACTACACTCAGCAGCAAAGTTCAGCCACACTATATTACAGAAATGCCCTGATTTTATGATGGATTTCTGATATCCTTACATAGGTAGCTCTCAGTATGATTCATTTCTTGGCCCATTTAGTTCCTTGGACAAAATCAGGCCCAATCCTGAATATAATTTGCTGAATGTTGCAAACAAGCAACTGTCCTATTGAAATCACTACTCAGAATAGTGATATATTGCTTTAGTATAAAAAACTGATGTAGGAGTATTCTTAGCCAAGCTTTCTCCCAGTCCTGTCACTTGTGCAAGATAGTTTCAAGAAAAGAGCAAAAGCTGCAGCTGAATGCTGCGTCACATCTTAATTTCTAGTACAAGCCATGTTTCTTTTTCTCAGTCCTGAAAAAAAGGATTTGAATAATTTGAACAGGGGGAATAGCTAATTAATGTAATATCAATAGATAATACAAATCCTTAAATGGTGCCAACTGCAAATTCCTACCTCTTTTGATGTGTTACTTAGGCATAATTTCATTTCAGCTGGAAAAAAAAGGAAAGGGTCAAATTGTGCCCTTACAGGCAAATCCAAAGGCAACATTCACATCTAAATATACAATTAGGTCATAACAAATCACTTGATCAGTCAGTGAGCTGCCTGATCTTTTCTGCCTGGCAATCAAAGGGCAGATCCTGATACCATTTTGGTAAGTAGCCAAATTGATTCCATCTACGTGGAGAGATTCACAGAAACTTTAATGTGAAGGAACTTCTTAACTCACATTTCATACATGCATGAAAGCCTGTGGCTCCCTTCTAACATGAGTTCTCAGATCTGAGTATTGAAAAAGTGCTTGAGTCCTGGCAGCCCACAGAGCTTCACGTGGATATAAAAAGTAGCTGGGATTGTAGCCCTCAGCAGTAACACCTTACATCATAAAAAAAAAAAAAAAAAGATGTAAAAGATTTATCTCCCGAATTCCCACAGTCAGCTTGAACAGCTCCCGATTCCAGCTGCACTTCCAGAGGTTTTCCAGAATTCTGTTGATTCTTCTGTCAGTTGCTAACTCTCCAGCTGTTGACAGTGACTTTCTCCTCTAGTATCCATTCAAACCAGAACCTAATAGTACATTTTAAATACTTTTTAATTGCTCTTTCATGCTACTCTGACACAGAACTCTAGTGAGGGCAATCAGAAAACCGAGGGCTTCTTATCCTCATAAACCACCCGGAGTGCCAGCTACTACTCTGCTATGTATTGCTTTAAACTTTACAATGTTTTATAATCTGTTCAGCTGCATGGTCTCCTGTGATCTGCAAACATTAAATATTTACGTTAAAAATCTAATGCGTATCACAGGAATAAGAGAGGCATGTTAAATCCTCACAGAGCGAATTGCTTGAAGTGGTTGGGAAACCTTGGAGAGTGTAATAACCACAAATACTTTCCTCCTGCCTTTTCTTTGGGACCAAGTGGATTGTCCAGACTAGAGAGCTGTGCATGCAAAGTAGATACAAAATATTAACTATGTAAAGAGTTACCTGCTGTGTCAATCAACTTGGCCTGTGCTGTTAGGATGTACAGGAATTTAGCTGGAAATCAGGATGTCTTGCCTGCCCCATTGAGGTCACAGGGACTGCTTCTCCTGAGTAACACTGTCACTTTTTTTTAATTGACAGGGTCAACTTCTGGAGCATAATATTTATTAAAATAGGCAAATGTTGCTACAAAGTGAGTA
Source organism: Callaeas wilsoni (assembly GCA_013398955.1). Lineage (NCBI taxonomy): Eukaryota > Metazoa > Chordata > Aves > Passeriformes > Callaeidae > Callaeas > Callaeas wilsoni. The sequence goes on from VWPU01012626.1 coordinate 99,061, forward strand.
CTCTAAAGAGTAGCAGAAGTACATGCCATCCTCAGTTTCCTACCTTTTCTTTTCTGATGCAATCTATTACACTGCACATTGCACTGGTATTGCACATTGGCTGGTATTTCCACTTTTTTATAGTATTAGCCATCTCTCTGATTGAGATCAACTTCATATAATGCTTTTCAAATGTGATGCTCTTGATCTGCTACATATCTATTGTGCATTGGCCGCTGACCTACCATCAGTCAACTCAAATGCCTCAGTGCCCTTTCCATCCATTTTTGTTTTCTCTGTGTGTGCTGAGAATGAGATTTAAAGCAATGTGCCAGTGATTAAACAATTACTCTGTCCTGTCTCTTTCATATCAACAATTTGAAAGAGAAAAAAGCCAGCTATTCTTTTGTGTGCTTGACTGTGGCCTCTAGCTTTGAATTTAGTCTATGACAAAGTGGTGTCTGCTTAAAAAATAATAATAATATTGTAACACATGTGGCCTTTTCAATTCTATTTGGGGACCTTTAACCATCATAAAACAAAGAGAGCAATTTAATGCAGACTTTGATAATGTCATTTTTGGTCACCTTTTAATTAATAAACATGAAAAGCCTGAAATTGTATAGATCTTCTGAACTAATAATGGCAGCAATGTGAACTCATTTTCAAAGACAATTTTAAGGGTATTTGAAGGTGAGCATTGCTATTTAGGAAAAAGGATGGAATGACCAGCTACCGATTAACAGTCACTCAGTTGTGTTTTGGCTAAGACTGCAGGACACTGATATTGTACTGCTCTTCTTGTTAGCAGCTGTTTTATGCTGTATAAGAGCTAAATAGTAGGAGAAGTTTATAACTGAACTGAAGGGAAGCACAGGGTAGCTGACTTCCCTACCAAGTTGAAAGAAGGATTGGCTGGGAGCCTGAGACATGTCTGGTGCATGTCTTCTCTTTGTCTCCACAGACCTCACCAAAGGGTACTGCTTCTCCATCTGCTCACTGTGGAGGCAAAGGCATAATCCCTGCTACTGGAGCTCATATCAGGATATGCACTGCCCTTTTGGATGCTGTTAAAATAATCATTCCAAGTGGATGAAAGTCCATGGAGACTGTATGTTGTTTATAAGACTCCAGGGCTTTTGTTTTCTTTCCGGTATTTCTGGATTCCATAGCAGCTCTGCTTCTTGAGAAGACCTGTTCCCAGACTTCCCCTTTGCAGGAGCTCATAAAATAAGGGAGTGAGGACACGAGGAGAAGCAGGATAGCTGTGATACTGGAAATGACTTCCCATTGCTTTTCCATTTCTCTGTTGTGCAAACATGCAATTACACATGCAATGTGTAACCTGCAGCCAGAGCTTAGGTCCTGGTATTTTGACAAATGTAAGTTTAGTCCAGGTTCCTGCTTTGAGCTAAAATACACAAAAGAGCTGCAATGGAACTAGGAAAAGTAGAAGTCCTGTTTCAGTTTACAAACTTCTGAAGAAAGGATGTTCAGGAGCATTAATTGGAATATCAAGTGCTGATTATGACTATCAGAGTAACTTGTCTCTCAACAATGGCAGTACTGTTAGCTGTAAGACTTGTTCTTTTCCTAAAGGATCCATCTATTACTAATAATCAGTGTTTTGCCATGTGGCAAAAAAGATGGCACTTTAAGTTGTGAATATCTTGCAAAACTCGGCAAAATGTATTTTCAGCCAGTTTTTAAATGCTTCAAAATTCTGTTCGTTCCTATCACTGAATTCTCCAAATTACACAACAGAAAATCCATCACAGTCCATCTAATTGGACAAGTAGTAACCTAAAGTGTGATCTTTGTATCACAATGCTCTCCTTTTGATCTGGAATGGGAAGAACCAGTGCCTTTTGCTATCGTGACCTGAAGAGGATCAATTCCATGCACTATTAGGGAAGCAGATGAAGAGGTCCTGAATACACAAGCAGCAAAATACCTGTTACCAGTCTTTCATCTTTCCAAAACAGATATGTTGAATTTGAATCCATCTGTTGACCACAGCTGTGAGGTTTGCACACGGGGAAGGTGCCTGCCTTGTGCCAAAGTGATCGCCTTAAGTGGGCCATCAGTGATTCACCAGCCCTCTGTAAAATGTGGAATATGTGAGACTTTGTTTGTAAAATATGCAGGAATATTCTCCAGTGACTGTATTTGCCAGTTGGTTTCAAAGTAAAATACCTTTACAATTCAATATTAGACTAAATGCCTAGTCCTTTATGAGATTTAAGATTACATCCATCTTTGAGGCCCCCAAAATAAGAAGGATGTAGGTCTGCTGGAGCAAGTCCAGAGAAGAGCAACTAAGCTGATCACAGGACTGAGAGCGCCTCTCCAAGGGGACAGGCTGAGAGAGTTGGGGTTGTTCAGCCTGGCAATGGAAGGCTCCTGGAAGACCCTAAAGGGGCTACAAGAAATCTAGAGAGACACTTTTTGCAAGGGCCTGTAGTGAAAGGACAAAGGGGAATGGCTTCTAGCTAGCAGAGAGTAGGTTTAGACTGGATATTAGGAAGAAATTCTTCACTATAAGTGTGGTGAGGCCCAGACACAGGCTACCCAGAGAAGCAGTGGCTGCCCCATCCCTGGAAGTGTCCAAGGCCAGGTTGGACAGGGCTCTGAGCAACCTGGAATAGTGCAAGGTGTCCCTGCCCATGACAAGGTGTTTGGAATTACATGATGTTCAAGGCCGCCTCCAACCCAAACTGTTCCATGATTCTATGATTTCAATTCCTGAATTCTACTAATTTTGGTGGAAGGTGGCATCTAACACAGTATTAGCATGGGTTTCTAAGTGACTATGGTGTTGATACTTATAGTACAGGTTTCATTTGAAATGGGAGGTTGTTCTCTACCTGGGAAGAATGAAAAATAACAACTGAGGAAACTCAAAGGATGTGCTCCTACCAGAGCATCATCCATTCCCACTAAAAACCAGGATGTTTTGTGTCTCACAGCCTTGAGTTGAAAGTGCTTCCCAGATACTCAGGAGTGCGATTTGGTGCAGCCACTGATGGAATATAGAAGTGAAGGTATCATGGAACTGAATGGAAAGGCACAATGAACTGAAGATAAACGCCATATCAATTGGAAGTAGCAGGCACAATTTAAAACCTAGATTTTTCCCAGCAGTGTATCTCCTGGTACTACCTGCACTCACACTGGTGAACTGGCAAGAACGCATCGCAGAGTAGTCCATTTGCAAGCATCTTTTCTGAACTGAAAAAAAGAGCAGTTAATACATATGCAGAAAGGAAAATATTCTTATCTCATTAACAGACTTTCTTTAAGCTTGCTAAGATTAGAATACTTAGTTATTTCAAATTGGTAAAACATGCATTCATTATAAACATGATTATAATGATAACTTTGTAGATAATAATCAATTATTTAAATATGAATTATTTCCCTACATTAGAGTCATGTTTTCATCTATAATCACCTCGGGTGCTCAATTCCTCCCTCCCTTACAGCACCTCTGGCTGCATGCGGAACATTAACTATTTGTTTCCAGACATAGGCCAGGAGAGCACCAGATACAGAACCAAAATTTACTGTGTTGTCCTGACCAACAAGTTAAACATGTGCCTCCTTTAGACCTTCTTAGGTGGGAAAAAATTCCATGCAAAAGGCCATCTTAACCCAAAATTTTTTTTACCCCTTTCACTTTTATGAAAAGCTTGCAGTAATGCACCAGGAGCAATGCTCATGGGATTTACAAATAAAAAACTGATGTCCTGGCTGTTTGGAAGCACATGCAGTCATCCATTTTTAATAAGAATTCTGGGAAGATTAGCACCTTGCAACAAGAATTTCATTTACGGTGTTGCCAGGCTTAGTGGCATAATCAACTCTCCTGGCTGGACTATGCTCCTTAACTCCAGATGAGAATTTAACCAAGTTCTTTGCTTCTCCTCATGGTGTGGAGAAAATCCACCTTGAAATATTAGCTCTCTCAATCATGTGTAACATGCTACACATTTGTAAGATAGACTATTCACAACATTTATGTGCAGCAAGTGGAATTTAATCTCTTTTATTTCTTTTTCCAAGTGTTGTCAGTTGTTTCCCCCCATTCTTAAGTAGTCTCTTTAATATGGTTTGCACATACTTAATATATTCCCTCTGAGGTTCTCAGCACACTTTCAAGAGCTGCTTTTGCCTTGCTATGACTCTGCAGTGTATCTAGAATGTAATAGCACTATAATATACCTTTTTTATAGATATATAAACTGAAACATTGAGAAGTTAAATGATTTGCTGGTGGTTATGTTCAGAGTCAATGATAGGAAGGAAAGAATTCATAGAACTGGACTATCAATATCCTGGTTTAACCTCCAGACACAGTGATGCAATCCATCTCACCTAACTTCAGCTGCCTTCAAAGCAGATGCTGTGGAAAAATGAGTTACCTGTTCTTTCTTTCTCGTCAAAGCAGAGATGCAACTCATTAAATCCTTTAGTAGTTATTTAGGAGGTGCCAAATTAATTCTGTCCTGTGAGATCCCACTTCTCTCTGCTGACTATGAATGGAGTTTAGATCTGATATTAACAGCTATGCTGAAGATGTGTAATACTAGGTGAGACAGATCCCATCCGAGCTTTCCGTCCCATAAATTTTAATTCTGAGTGCTAAGTGGCTCTTTATCAAGGTTTCAAGAAGAATACATTGGCAATAAGATTAATTAAATACTTAAAGGAAAAACTTGGCTGCTACCAGATTTAACCCAGGAAGAAAGGGTTTATTGTCACAGAGCACTGAGCTGTGTATGGGGAGAGAAGGAATTTTGGAGCAAAGTTTTTAGCATGATGGGTCAGTGCCTAAGTTATTTAGGCATAGGGAGGTTCATCTGGAATTTTTAAATGTGCTTAAGCACTACTTCTGTGAGCAGTTTTGAATGCTACAGAGTGATTGTCTAGTTACATTTTAAGGCATTTTTTAGAATCTGTCCCCAGGTACTTCAGAAAAAAAAAATTATGGATATCATAAGGGAGGTTGAGCAAGAGAAATTAATATTTTAGAAGGAGAGTAAAATATACTAGAGAAACTGTACTGCATTTGGACATGGTGATTTATATGCTTGTAGGGATTAATAACTTCTTTATTTCATAACTGCTTCATAGCACAGCTGTGTCTCTGAGTCTGCACTCTCAGCTTTCAGAGTAGCAGTGACAGCCCTGGACAGAAGTTCATTACTGCAGGAGGAGAAATGGTACAGTTGAGCCATTCCCAAGCAATAAACCAGAAAACAGTGGTTGTCTGCAAAGCTTGACAATGAGGTGTATGAAGTTGTTGAAACTCTGGCTGAACTGATAGTTTGTCTTAATATCTAAAATAACTTGTTAGGTCTCTGTGAGACCACTGCATAATAATCTTGAGCAAATGTATTTCATTGCTTCCATACCGCCACAGTCTAACTGCTGCCTCTTGTTTCATAACTTGCAAAATGCCTGGGGCAGGAACTATGATTTTTCATAGTAGTAGCTACCATCCACTGGTTTCTGAGGTTCCTAGGCACTACCATTATAACAGTTCTGTTCTGATAATTGCATAGGTAAAGAGGCAGACGCTCAAAATTTAATATATTCCTAGATGGCCCACTGAATTGCACGAATACAGAAGCAAAGAAAAGAGGAAGAAAAAAAAGAGAAGGAAGTGAAGGGTGTTTTTGTATAATTTGTCATTTTTTTAACAATGTCAATCCCTAAAAATAGGCACTCATTTTTAGGAAGTTCAGGACTTGAGCAGAGCAGGGAAAGACCCTATGCTGATGTCTGAAAACATTTCTAATGGAATTTGGCTTGCTTCAACAGAATACAATGATAGGTGTGTTTTATGTTGGGCTGAGAAAAGAAGGTAAGAATTTAATTATTAATATCTTTGTAAATAGACCATTTATCATCATGATGGATATAAAGTCGAAAACATGGCATAGCTGGCAAGCACATTCCTTAAGTGAATCTAACCTGAACTTAATAAAGAAATGCCAAACTAACTGCAAAACACTATTCTGCCAAGATCCAGGCTCCAGTCAATCATCCTGCCAGGTAACACTGTGTTTGATGCTGGGACAATATATCACTAACAATCTCAGCTGCTTACCAGCTCAGCAGAATTAGACTATTTACTGAACAAAAGCCAGGGAAGTACTGCCAGTGCCACAGAAGTTGGAGCCGCTGCTATTCTTAGAGGAATGTGAACTACAGCCTGCATGGAAAAGGAAGTAGGAAGATGGGAAGTAGACAGCCCTGCTCTTAAATACCCCAAAGAGGACCTGGTGGCAGCTCTATCAGTTGCATTGCTACTCAGTTTGGCTGGAAAGTGTAAAACTGAGGAGAGCAAGGTTCCACGCTTGTATCGCTTCGCTGGCTGACAGCAGTGCCGCTGGTTATGCGCACAGTTTGTAAGCCTTCAAAACATGACAGCTACTCACTAAAGATCTGAAAGAGGTGGGATGACTCTTCTCCCCTTTTACAGTTTTTTGAATGAAAGAGCAGGAATGGTAGTTTTTATGTCTCAGTTAAGATCAGAAAACTGCCTTGCCAAAAACCTCAGAAAATTAGTTTGTTTTCTCAAGCATCTTTCATTTTAAAATGTGCAGTTGGTTTCCATTATCTATTCTACCCTACCTGCTGCCTTGTATTTATGTGTATTTACTCTCTGACTGATTGAAAATGTTTGTCTACTCCTGAAAGTGAAAGAGGTGTGTGAATTTGTAGTAAGTGCATGGGCATATGTGGTACATGAGGTATTTCTTTTCTCTAAAGTGTGTGTTGAAGCACTGGAGGACCACACATGCTTCTAGACAGAAACTCAAGAGTTAAAAATAAACTTGCACAATTGAGGAAGTTTGTATTTCCTATGACTTTGCAAGCTTCAGGGAATCTTAAATGCTGTTTTCCTTTGGTCTTTTACCTCCATGCTAGAATCAGTGCCCAGGTTGGGATATGGCTTTGAATTCTGGACAGATTTTTAAGGGTCAAAGCTAGGAGCTGCCTGCTTATGGCATCAATAGGTCAGATTATAGAATGGCACAGAGGAAGGTCAGTGCAGGAGGCATCTCGGAGAAGCATCAGCTCCTACTGAGATCCTGATTCCCCAGGAGCCCAGAGCCCCTGCCTCACACAGAGGCAAGACAGTGCCAATCAGCTGATTGGCAGCATGTCGCCTCTTTGAGAGGCAGCGTCTGTTGGCTCCTGCAAAGTTCCTGCCAGCATTCTTAAACTCTAATTTGGGAAAGAAAATTACAATCTGGCATATCCCTGTTGGAAGGTTGCCGACCCCTGCTCCACTCTCAGAGAACAGTGGGATGAGACTCTTTTGTTCTGTGTGTCAGGAGTGGGCATCTGAATGTGGCTCCTCTGCAAGGCTGCATGGCCCCTCTGAAGGCAGCCGAGGCAATGGAGTTGTCCACGTGTTGACAGTGAACAAATTGTCTCTGCCTATTGTAGCTGGATGAGCCACTAGGTAACCAGATTGATTTTATGATCCCTCACTGAGTGTTCAGGACTGGTGCTTGAAAAAGACATCTTTTATCTGTCAGCCAGTAAATCTCACATTGAGTTGCAAACATACTGGAGAGCTAGAATTCAGCAATACCATTTTTATGAATAGAAACATTTTCAGAATAGACACTCTCCTGAACACACAGTTGTTTTACAGGAATTAAAGAAGTCCTTATGGTGGATGGATAAGCCAACTCCGGATAAAATAAGAACCAGTCTTTACTTTGATCTGCTGTTTGAACAGAACCATTTTGAAGAACTTAAAAAGTTCTGAGTTTTGTTGGCCTTTTTACCTTCTTCCTTCCTTTTCTCTTTCCAGGCTTAATTGGAAGCAAATAGTATACAATACAAGATAAGAGGCTTGTTTGCCCTATTATTGACATGAAATCTATCAGATTTGCAACAAACGGTTTTTCTGGTTTATCAACATTACTCTAGATCTTGGATATTTGACATGCTTGTAAAGCAAAATGCTCTCTTGACCAAAATCCAAATACCACACCAAAGAACATATCACCTATAATGGCCACCACTGTAAGCCTCACCTTTTCAAAACAGCCCTAAATCCCCAAGAAGGCAAACTAAGTATGATTTTGGTTTTTTTTCTCAAATGAATGTTTATGACACTTCCAGGTCATCCAGTAAGTAGTATTCCATCCCTTGCACCCTCTCTGCCATTTTAGTAACAGATGATTGATGAGAGGACATCAGAGGAAGGTGCAGAATATAGTCCCACTGAAATCCATTCCAATCTGAACTTCTGTCTTGTTTTCTACATTCCTTACCGAGTATTAGAGAAGTCAATAACATACTAACAATGACTCAAAGAAAATAGCCTCTCAATGAGAGAAATTGTAGCTGTTGAAACAATAGTTTCACTAAAGATCCATTGGTAAGTTCTTTTAGCAATTCTGTGCACTTATGAACTATTCTCTGTTTTGAAAGTGCTGTAAAAAAATTAACTAGTCTTGGAAGCCCCGTAAAATAACTACAGGCTTTTTTCTACGATTGGGATGCTTAGTGCTGGGGTTGATAAGACCTTAAAGATCTTAAAGGAGCTGGACCAACACTGACATTGTAAACTGGGGAATTCCTGCCCTATGGTCATCTGTTTCAATTATTAAGCAGCTCATCTTTACCTCAGTGATGTTTTCTGTATCTGGAGATGCCATGATATGATTTTTTAGTGATGCATGTGGAAGTCAAAAAGCGTTCGTTATGTAGTCACAATTGTTCAGAAATGACTAAGTGTCTTTGAAGTGTTGTTTGAGAGAGAACCCTGATAATCCCATAGTACTTAGTTCATGCACATAGTGCTGCTGTCTCATGTTGTCTTGGCTGAGTACGTTGTTTAACTGTACTGCAAGAGCCCTGTGATGAGTCCTGCACATATCTTGGTGTGGTTCAACAGTAAAACTTAACAAAAATCAACTTTTGCCACTCTTTGAACATTTGAGTGGCTTTGAGCAGATATTAAAGATGTAACTCTCATGTATATTTCAAAATCAAAGGTACTAATTCCAAGAGATTGCTAAATACCAGATTTACAGTCTGGAGTTTACATGTATTTCCAGCCTGTTTCCTGTCAGGGAGTTTTATTCCAACCACATCCATTTTCTTCACACAGGGAATATCTTGTTCCCTTTAACTGGAGCTGCACTTAGGCTCAGATCTGCAAGTGTTTAACATGAACAGTGACAGAGCCTAAGTGCCTAAATGAAATCTTGTGATCCCAAGAACCTCCTCTTAGCTTCTGTCTGCCCTGATTGTGCTGAAACTTCCCAATTGTGAGAGATCCTTAACTTAAAATAAAGTGCACTCAGAAGTGCTGCTTTCTTGGTGGAAATGAACAGCGTACCACTTATCTTCCTCGGAGATCTCTCTGGATCCACAAATGAAGTGCTGCTCTGGGGGGGTTAGTCTCTCCTCTTGCCACAGGGGGATAAGATTGTGTTTCCCACTTTTGAGAGTGGCCTAACCACCAGGATGAAGGGAAGGCTGGGGCTGGCTGCGATCTGTAATGTTTTTAATGAAATTGTTCAAACTGGTCAGAAAGAATGAAAGAGTAATTTGGCTGCAGAAAGATATTTCTCTTCTAGCTTAATGAATTAGATCATGAAACAATTTTAATGCTTCATCCATGGCCATTTTCATGTAAAATGAAGGAACAGGCCATGGAAGAGAGTGTGGAAACTGGAGGGCCATCTTCTCAGTTGTGTGTTTTACTTGCAGTGCTAGTAGATTGTCATTGTGCTACTTAAATTTCCCATCAAAGCGTTTTTTGCACTTTGTACCAGTTTCTAAACAGACTTTTGGTCAGTAGTGGCAGCTTTAATACCTGGTGGTTGGAATAAATCTTTGAGAACAGCGAGGCCTGAGTTTGTAGCCTTCAGGCAGAGGAGGGCTGGCCTCGGCTTCTCCATTCCCTGGGTGTCCTCACTGAACATCACAGTCATGGAACTGTGTTTGGTGTGTGGGGCATGGAGAGCTGTAGGCACTGCCCTCCTCCTTCTTCCTCTGGCAGCATTCAGAGGAACAAGGTGATCCCTTTTCTTCTCCTGAAAGCAACAGCCTAATAAGGTCCAAAGGGACAGGATAGGCTTGAATTGTGTGGTCCAAAGACAAGGAGCAGTCTCTTGGCAGCAGTGAATTCAAACACTAGTGAGGGTAGCATTTAAATACTGTCCCCACGCTCTTTAATAAGCTTCCTTCCACAGATCAGGCTGTATAATGTCTAAGACACCTAATACAGTGTATAGACAGCTGATGTGTGTAACTGGGAGTGTGTTCATGCATGAGAGTGCTGTGTTCCCACTCTCATCTCCCTAAGGAGGATGCTTGTGATGTTGATTTTTAGTTACTGTAGGTATTGGAGGCTGTTGGGTAGGTTGTGTTATGGGTGGGTGATGAAGAAGGGTTTATTGTCAGGGTGCCAGCAGGGCCTGTCTATGGTGGCTCCCACCAGGCTGGCTGGGAAGGAGCAGAGCAGCTCCAGCTCCAGGAATGGGGTACATCCAAGAGGCCAGGATGTGGGGCCATGGCTGGGCAGGTTTGGCAGGGCTGTGGGGAGCTGGAGACTGGCTGTGCTGCAGCATCCCTGGGAGAAGGGCTGATGGCCCTGGGACTGAAATGGGGTCCTGAGCCATGGGTAGGGCGGAGGGAGTCCTAGGGGTGGGCTCCAGGCCCTGGCACCTGTCTCCAGTCAGTGAGTTAGACCTGCTGGGCAGCAGCTCCACCAGATGAAAATGGTCCATTTCTTCCTGCTTCACATTTTCTGAGCAGTCTAACGATAGGTTTGCTTTCACATCCTTTGAGATTAGTCTTTATTTCAGACAATGCTTTCAACACTAAAAGGGTCATAAAAATAGACATTTCCTGAGAGCTTAGAAAGAAAAACTGTTAGTCTCCCATCCTTCTCCCTCCCCCAAATTATTTGATAATGGAATGGGAAGCTTTCCCATAATCTTTTGCTTGATTTTTGCTAATATGAACCTGTCAGAGATCGTGGCATTTCCTTACTGTGTGATGTGGAGCCAGCTGGAACCAAATAATCCACCCACGTTTTTCATCATCTTTGTATTCTGATAGGAGCTTCTGCTTAGCAGAAATGGGAAAATACCTGTTATTCCTTCCTTGCTGTCATGGTGGCCACAGTGAGGCTGTTTTCTCTTGGCTGAAGTCTGACTAAACCTGAATCAATGTGACCAGACCAAAAATAAAGGGTTTTCTGCCTGGAACACACACCTTACTCTCATGGCAGTTCAAGAGGAAAGTAAATTAAGAAGTGACACTTTACTTTCTGCCCCAAATAAATATTTTCTAGGATGAGTAAGGAATGTTCCTCCTTTAGCTTGAAGGTACAGAGATTTGGGTCTGAAAAAATACCTTCCTTTATCATTAACCTTATTCGAAAAAATACCTTCCTTTATCATTAACCTTATTCTTACAGAAAGAAGAACTTTCATGTGAGCATGTGGACCTGCTTACCAGAGAACATGAGTAACTTCTGCTGTTATTTGAATTGTACTCTTCTTAACAAAAGCCATCTAAAGGATGGGCAGCCAGTGCAAAATACAGCTCCTCAGCCCCTTGATTTCCAGGCCTGATGCCTCTGCAGCTGGAGGAAAGAATCCCTCCCATTTCACTTTCCCATTTCCACCTTCTCTCTTAGTCTGTATTGCATCTGTTTTAATCATCAGTATTCTGTATGTAACATCTCTCAAAGTCTAATCCATTGCTATGGACCCACCTAGTGACGGCTTTATAGATCCTTTATATTCATAAAGGCATTTTTAAAAATCTTTTCATGATTTTTGTTAGGCTTGGGTTGCTTGGTTTTTGTTTTTTGTTTGTTTTTTTTTTTTCTTATATTTGAAATATATCTCAGTACCCAAAATGAACACTTTGAATGCCTCCTTCACTGAGAAAGCAATGATACTTACGTGGTTACATGTGAACAAAGGCCTAAGTGCAAAGGAGTATGGTCACCACAAATACTATGTAAAATACATCACCACAAGTAAGAATTGTCTGTAGTCCAAGTGTAAGGGAGCTTTTATTCACTGGTATGGGAATGGAAGTGATCAGTCCAGTTCAGAATGATGCTGAGAGGCCTGCACAGGGCTCCTGGTCTGTGTTGGAGCTGACTCAGGGAATGTTCTCAGCCTGAAACTTCTCTAGACACACAAACTGTACAGAATTAGCAACATGCTATGCTTTCAGAGATAATCTACTGCCTTGTTGCTTTGTGCAGCAATATCGATGAGATTTTTGGACAGCCAGAAACATCTCAGCAACACCTGACTTCAGCGACTGATGTTGAATGTCTGAAAATCCTGGAGAGGTGCTCCTGGTTTATACAGAGTGGCTAGTCAGGCTAGTGTGTAGTCAGGCTAATGAAGCAAAGGTGCACAGGATTCGCTGTTCATGTGATGTGGGCTCCAGTTAAGCGTACGTCATGTGTCTGCTGCCTTTGGGCTGCCCACATGGGTGGGGATGAGCCTCCCTCCTGCTATTCCTGGAATTCATGAACCTGAAAATCTGAGTAGTTCAACAAACTGTTTCTCAGAGGTTTGCTCTCTGTAGTCTTCCCTATTTAGTAAACTCCCTGTGTTATATTAATAACTGAATATTCACATATGAGCATTCATTGTGGTACACAGATCTTGTGTGTAACAACCTTTAAAAACACAGTTCTAGGCATTTTTCATTGACTATCCTGTGTTCTAGGAATAGTTGCAGGTCCTGTATGGACATCAGAGAGAGTGCCAGAGAGATTGTGAATATTTACCAATAATGAAACTGTGTTTGCAGGTAAAGTTCTAATGCAATGAGATATTTTGTAAGGTTTATAAGAAATATGTCTTTATTTAAATTTAAAAAAACTCTGACTTGTAAGGTTTTGATTAATACTGAAATTCTTCCATCCTGGTTTTATATGCTTTCTCTCATGCTTATGAAAATGCTCAAGCCATGCATGGTAGCCACACAAAACTCTGCAGTCAGATTTGTAAATGCAATTTATTGGATCATAGCTAAAAAAACACAGTATTTTTCCTTATACAGACTAGTTCAACCAAGTGCAGAGACTATCAAAACTCTTACATGGTACAAAATGTACATCTTGTACAATCTCTGGTCCAATTCCCTGTTGCAGGAACCTATAGTTCCCTAAGTTCTGGAGAGCTGATACCATTTCATATCACCTTGACAAAGACAGGCTCTGATTTTCTAGATATCCTTGGTATCAATGCATAGTTAAAGTTCATTAACCCCTGAGGGCTTTCCAAGTCTGGAGTATGGACTTGGCTCCAAGTTGTTGGAAAACTTGATTTGCACAGCTCAGTATACGGTATTAGGAGAGGAAGTGTGGGATTGGCATAGGTATGGCTTAAAACTGAAGGCGATCAGGATTATTGCTAGCTAGAAATGTGGGAAAACCCCATCTAAAACAAGCATGATGTCTTGGGATGTACTGAAGTTACACGGAGTAAATTCGGGTGTTTTCTAAAAGGCTATCCATGTCACGTTTGTAAATATTTTTTCCCTCTGTACTGTAACACAGAATAATAGGTAAAAAGGGTAACAGGTTTTCTGAAAAACCAAATTATTTCCTAGTCATATTCAATTGTGTAAGGCTTAAGAGTGAAATCTAACCTGTAGCCATTCTTTTGCAATATTAGGGATTGGCTACTGTCAAAGAAAAAAGTGAAGGAAAAGCAGATGCTAAACTCATCAAATGAAGAGCAACAGAGCAGTGGGTAAAGTTGGAAATACCAAAATGTGTGACTGGAAATTGATTATGAGCTCAAATAGGGCTGCTAACTTAATATGTATTCTTTCCTTTTAATATTGGCTTCTAACCTGTAAGGTTGTAGAAAGCCATTTTTCTGCTTCTCTTTAATTGAACAGTAGAATTGATGCTGAGAATTAGTCTAATGACTTTTCTTTCCTTACTTGATAAATTGGTTGAAATGGTAATAAAAAATAAAATTAGGAGACATATAGATGAGTGTTGTGATACGATAGCTATCCATCAGCATAGTTTTTGTAGAGAAAAAAGTATGTATAAAGATAATTGCTTGAGCTTGTCAACAAATAATAAAATACAATCATTAGATTTTTTTCCCTTCAATGGCAGTTTTTGAAAAAGACCTTCACAAGGTGCTTGAGTAGACTGACTTCTATATGAGGAAAGAGCTAAGAGACTTTTTAGAGAAAAGATAAATAATAAAAATAGAAGTTTATTAAATAAAAGAAAGGGAGATCAGTTACTTTTTATTTTTTCAGTTATTATAAGAATGAGTCAGTCAAATGCGAACACACAAAATAGGAAACAGTCTCTTATGTAACTTGTAATTTACTTTTGGCTCAGAAGTAACATATATTTGGAGTTATATACTTTTATGAAGTAATAAAGCAGTTAAAGCATTCAGCAGGAGATAAGGGACAGGAATAAGTTTTCTCCCTCATTATAGAACACTCGTCCAGTCTGGGCTCACCTTGTTTGAAATATCTAGGAAATAATATGATGGAGACTTGACTCTTACTTTGATGCAGGCTGAACTTTGTGTCTGAGGCAGAGTCCTCACTTAAATTCTGTGGTGATTTATCAAACTAACATAAAGAAAAACTGCTTTTATTAAGTGATGTACGTTTTTTTTCATGCAATGAAACACAAATCCTGGCAACGTCATGTTTTTGTGGCCCTATATGTCATGGCCCACAAATCACTCTAAAAGCTGTGATGTTTTCAGAGATTATAGGCACAAAGCTCTGTATGGTTGCTTTTGTGCCAAATGCCTATCCTGGCTGCATACAGCAGCTTTTAACTTTGACTGAAGTATTGGGACACTTCTGAAAAATTTATGGCAATTTGTAAAATAAATGAAAAAGTCAAGGCCAGTTAAAAAAAACACCAAAAACCCAAACAAAACAACTGAAGAAGGAAAAGGTAGATGCCTCCTGCTCCTTTTATTTTCCACCCAATTTTCACTTCTGGAACACCTGCTGCCATTCTATTGCTAGCTCATGCTAGAATTCCTTAAGAAAACAAGTTTCACCTGTGACATTCTCACTTGTGAAATCCTAGCCCAGATTTTGAACCACACTGCTCTCAAGAAAGGGCAGTAGCCACATGCAAATACCAGGAGAAATGGTTGACAGGACTGATCATGTGGGGGCAAGTGTTAAAAAGGTAAGTACAAATGTGATTTCATTTTTTGAAAAAGTGTCAAAAGACTATTTTATATATGATGTGGTGACATTTCACTGTTCCTGCATTTTGATGTTTTTCTCTGTGTGGCTCAGGCTGTTAACATACAGAAGTTATCTAATTTATTTTATTTTATTTATTGGATGTGGGTCAGGCACTTTGTAAATTATGGACTACATTCTCAGTGAATCAAAATATTTAGGTTGCTTGTGTGGTTCAGTCCTTGGCATCATGTCACTAATTACTTTAACACAACTCTGAAATAATGACAAAAAGAAAATGCATCAAAAAGAAAGAGAAATTAAACTTTGTACAACAAAACAAAAGCTACATTAGAAATAGAAAATGTTATTGAAAGCAAAAAGTGGGTGACCAAATGTGCAGTCTGGATTCAGTACAATGTTACATGGCAAGAGAAGAGACACTCAGCTCTGGATCTTCTCCAGGCAGAGGAAAATTTATGACATAAATTTTCTTTGATAAACATTCCTGAGAAACTTCTTTGTATTTTTATCTTAATGAATGCCTGTCTGTTTGTCTCAGTTCAGTGGTCTTTTTTTGTTTCTGTGTTTTTATTTTTTTTTTTATCTCCTTTCTGATTCTTTTATATTCTGAATATACCTCAATGGCAACTGTTGGAGATCTGTCTTACCAGCTAATTGGTACTAGAAACTAGTCAGCCCTGTACCTGGGTTGCATTAGGGCTTTTGAAGAGTGTCCCTAGATATTCCGATTTTCCCATATTTATGCTTCAGAACTCTGTGGCAGTATTTTCTCCGTTTTTCCCTGTACAAGGTACAGAAGCATTCCCAGGGGCCTTTAGCATTCTACCTTGGCAATGTTTCTAGGCTCTAGCTGTCCCATGTAATGAGAGATGAGAAGCAAGAGTTAAGCCTCCATAGAAATAGCAATAACAAGCCATTGGTCTGCTTTATACCATACTTATGTATTTATTTCTCTGTAATAGTGGCTGAATTTAAGTCTGTGTGCTGAAAGTAGGAGTTTAGATTTTTGCTTTTACTCAGAAGTGGAAAATCACTTATAAAACTGCATCAGAGCACCGTTAAAATAAATTAAGGGTTATGTATGCTTTTGTAACTTTATAAATGAGATGTAACTCTGCATACTCATTGGTTGCTGTTCACTGTGTAAGGTGTAAGATGGCAATGTGTTTTATATCTCCTTCCCTTGCATTTAATGTCATTAGAATCATCGTTTAATTTAGAGTTTAATCTTCACAGTGATAATGGTAAAAAGTTAAATATCAACAGATTACATTTAATAAACACTGATTTGTGTTAATCTTATCATAGACTGTATACATAATGTAGGGACCTCGTGCATGGCACACTAGAAAGGAATATATTTCCAAATTTGTTCTGAATTTGACATTTTGGTATTTCTATTTTTGAAACATTTGCTAGATAGCAGTTACACAAGTCCTTATGATTATACAGACTAAAAGAGAATAAAATAGATCAAAAGTTTACAAAATGTAGGAATGTTACCTCTTTTTGCGTTGTCTAATTGCAATTGCAGTCAAAACTGTAAACTGGTTCAGATAGAGGATAATTCTTACAAAAGACCTAATTCTTCACTGCTCCTCCAGTAAAAAGTGGATACCAAATGGTAATATTATTTGAAAGAACTTTATATTGCCACTTTTCGTAATCCAATGAAGCATATAAAATGGAGGGCAACTATGAATTAAACTCTGTTTGAGTCATGCACACCTGCAAAGAGTTCAATCTGGTTAGCTCGGGGTGGCTGTAGTTCTGTGCTAAAAGTGTCATGAATGACTGTAATGGCACTACAAGAAAACCACTTCTAGTAAGGAAAGCAGACAGTCAATGTATGTGTGGGTGTGGAGAATTTGGATGGCAAACACCAGGGCAAACCTCATGACCACAAGAGGAAGGCTGGAATGCCTTCACAAAACACACAGGACTGGGTGATGTGGACTATTCCCAAACACCCTAGCACTTCTAGTGTTGCTTGACGATCAATGGAAGCAAATCTGTTTGTTTTAAACCCAGTGTTCTTGGTGTACAAGTTAGAGCAGACTAGAGTGGAAAAAGCAGGGAGATTAGAAATACAGAGGCAAGATGTGATGACTAATCTTAATCAGTCAAAAAAAGGAGACAGAATTGTTATTGTGGAAGTGATGAGAATGTGATGGGATAAGAATTGTGAGAGCCATGAAGAAAGGCCCAATGGGTCAAGCAGGAAGATCTCAATTTCAGTGCACTTGGAATCACACTCGACAATTCTTATCTACCATTACAAATAGATCAAAGTTGTGGTTTTAGGATACTCAGGCTCAGAAGCTTATGTCTAACTATAGGCAACTTAGGTTGCTTATTAAGTCTTGATTTCTAACACCCCCTCCTCTGCACAAGCACCAGGGAACAAGGGAGTGATTTCCCTTTGCTGGGAGTCGGTTCTCTGGATGAATGTGTTGAGGTCATTGTTGCGTGTATTGTGGCAGGCATTTACATGTTCACAGCAGTCACTGGGAGTGACACTGAGGGAGAACCTTTCTTGCTGGCATTGTCATTCGAGAGGCTGAAGGTTGGATGGGCACTGATAGTAAACAGACCTGTCACTCAAAGGAATCATCCCCATGACCAGGAAGGAGGCAGAGCAGGGACACTGGCCTAAGGTGAGGCTGTGGGCTTTGGTCGGGATGGGATGTTCCATGCCAGATAACTACACTGAAAAAAGCACATTAAAAAAAAGACTCGGAACAATAGGTTCCTATTTTAGTAACATTTTATGTTCAGAACCTTAATGAGGAACTGTAAAACTGAAATCCAGTTAGCTTCTTAAATAATTTCAATCACAGTTCCTATCCATGGGTATGCTCTCTATTTTTATGACTTTTTTTTTTTTAATGGTCCTGGTTTTTTAAATTTTTTTTTTTCAAGCTACTTCTGTGCAGACCAAAGATACTAAGACAAAAAGTAAAGAGACCTTATATGTAACTGAAAGTATACAGAAATAATAAAACAATAATAACCTCCAAAACAGAGGGAGTTGGGAGAGTGAGAAACCAACACAAGACACAAAATCGGGATTGTGCCATCTCACTAATATATCTCGGTTTGACAATTAAAAGTTACTTATTGCTAAAATAGATATGCAATTTAATTTTAAATGTATTTACATGTCCTATTTCAAGTTCTAAAAATCCCTACTTATATTATAGTTTGCAAATATATTAATGTTGAGATTCCTTTACCCTGGCTGATTCAGAGTGGAAAGGATAAAAGAGTGAGTTTCAACCTCCTTTAAAAAAATAAATAGGGACTTTATCGTAATATTCATGGAAGTTTGAATCTAGATGAAGGTTCAGATTTCTTTTTAAGGGTAGCATCAGTCCTTTTTTACAGGGAGAGTTGCAGATGGTAGGGCCCTGCTAAAAGTGCAAGTGAATAACTGATAAATGAGGGCTTCCCACTTACAAATGAGATGGTTTTACTTTTCCTTGAAGAAATGCAGTAAATTGAAAAACTCTAAATAGCACAGAAATTTCAGTCCTCCAGACCGCCTTCTCCTTCTCAGATTTTGCTATACTATATTCAGCATTCAGTTTTGCCAACACTGAACATGCCTGATGTGGCATTTACATTCTTTAAAAAAGACATAGATTAGTTATATTTCTAAGAGTTAACTTCTCCTCTTGACACATGTACTTAATTCCCATTAATGGAAATGGCAGCTAGGCATGCACACTGGAAGGAAAAATCTGTTCCTAAGCATATGATCCAAACTGCATTGTAGCTAAACATTTCCATGCTCTGAAATAAGCACTCATTATTTGCAAGATATTTTTCATAATAAATGCATCAACCCTGCTCTATTCTCCCTCCACTCTCCCATAGTGTGTTCCAAAACACCCTTTCTTAGAAGTCTTACAGATTCATTCTTAATGCTGCAGTTGTTTTGAGTGTGTGCCTAAAAAAGAAAACCCATTTAGGATCTTTAGAGTTTTGCATATTTTCTGTGAGAATTTTCCAGTAAATTGTTCTGTGGAACATCTTACATTGCCTTGGACTTCGTAGGTCTCTATTATTAAAACCTACAGTGGAAGCAACAAAACCTGAAAACCTCTTTTTTTCTCCCCCAAACTTCCTTTGCTTACAGTATTGCAGTATCTGCCAAAGGCACTAGACTGAAGTGCTATCATTTAAGGATTAAAAAAAAAAAAAAAAAAAATTTCATTTAAGGTTTTCCTTCTGCCAGTATGCTTGTGCAAAGACTTGAGGATTCTGCCTGTGCAATATTCCAGAGTTATGGTATTTCTAACTTGAGCTGGGTGGATAATTGATTTTTTGGTTCACCTCTTGAACTGGAGAACCACAATAGCGAAAAAAAAAATCAGTTAAGCACAAAAATTTGTATAGGAGTTTATGATTTCATTTGTGTCCCCTCATCCAAATGAAAATCAGAGGGTTTTTGTTTAGTTCAACCCAAATTGTCCTCTTTTACTGAGACTTTTTTGTTTTGGGCACCCCTTATAGAAAGCAAAGAAGAGAAATGCAGGTTCACTGAAATGCTACGGGAGTAGTAAGGGGGTTTTCATTTTTCTCATCAGTTAAAGATATTTGAACTTGTATCTGAATTCTCAGTTTGAGAAGACAGAATTGAGAGCATTGATGTGGATGCTGGAGGATGCAAGTGGGTTTTGTAACTATGACCCACTCAATAAAAAGGGGCACCAGAGCTTCCTATTACTAGTCAAAAATATCAGAACAAGATAAAATTTCTTATGTTAAAAACTGGACAGTTGCATGTTATGTACATTTTCTTCTTTCTCAGTGGTTGTTTAGCCAAATTTCTCAGTTTTTCCACTTTCTGATATGCTAGCAGCCTTTGTGACATGTCCTGGCAATTTCTAAAATGCAAGCTAAAAGTTAATATGAAATGATTTTTAAAAGGGTTTCAAGATTCCCTCAAGCCACTTAACTTGCTTTTTCTCCATCTTATAATTGCAGTTGAACTTAATATGAGAACATAATTTTATCAGAAAGTCTATACTTAACTGTCTATATTCCAATAATATATATATTATCCATATAATCCAGTATAGTACAAGTATACCATAATACAATATTACTACAACAGCAACAGTAAGTTGGTTTTTTTTCTCCTCTTTGGACACCACTCTGTTTCCCTCCAGTCATCTGGGAGAGGAAGATCAGTAGTTGCAGAAAACATAAATGAAGGAAATGGGGAAGAAGGTACCTGAGCACGAAATTTATTGGGGTAAGAGTAATTGTAAACTAGGTTAAGTAAAAGAAGAGTTCACGTCAGAACCATGCAGGGAAGAGATCTCTATTTCCTTCCTTACTTCCATTTCCTCTCCCCTTCTCAGCTCTCCCTTTTGCTCAGTTATCTTAGTTTTCTCTCCCACAACTTTATTTTTCTTTTTTTCCTCTTTTTATTATGGTTCTTTCTGCTTCTTCCTAGTCTAGCCCATGTCTTCTTCTATAATTCCTGATGTTGATGGTGGTTGCTTTGGTTTATAGTATTAGCTGAGAGCCAGCAAACCAGGAGCCCCAGTGTGCTAGGCATAATACCAGCTTGGGGTTTTATGTGATCATTGTCCTGAAAAAGTTCAAATAGGAAATGATATTGGAAGGAGTAAATACATGTGAACAGACAAATGCTAGAAGAAGGGCAGTTGTGGAGTGGAACTGAATTGTTAAAAGAACATGAGGTTAGAGCTGAAGGGAGGTAACATGCAGTCAAAATATGGTATTCTTGTTCTACCCAAATGGTTGAGATTTTTACTTCTTTTAATAAAAGCTGGTCTTAATTTTCTTTTAGATGTGGCTTCTGTGTAGCTTCACTCTGTAAACTTCTCCCAAGGCCAAGCATGAGGAAATGGGGGAAGCAAAGGAAGAGCTGGGACAGAAGAAACATTTGTGGATGGGCAGTGGTGCATCAAGGGGAAAATGAAACACCAAGCAAAGGGACCATCCAGAATGTGAATACAGAAAGGAAGCATGCTTTAAACAAAACTGTAAATGTAAAAAAAATCATGTCTCTGTGGGGAAAAAAGCTCAAATGTACATGTGTATATATATATATATGTTTCAGCAGCATAAGGCCTGTTGTCAACTGTGAGACGTGGGGTCTTTGTTTCTCATCCTTTTGCTGGAGTTGACTAACTGTGTCAACTTGGGCAAGCTACTAAGCCTGCCTGCATCTCAGTTTCCTTATTTCAGGCCAAATTCTCTTACTAAGTAGCCTCCCACTCCACACAGAGATTTGCTGATTTGAATGGAGCCCCTGCAGAGTGAGATACTTTTCAATACAAATAAAAGTTTTGGAATCAGCCCTAATTATATTTATTACCTGCAGAGGAGTAATGTGAGACTTAACATGGTTTGAGACCCTCACATGAAAGAGAAAGTATTTGGAATTGTTCTTTTTAATAATCTGCTGCCTTTTCAAAGTCTACTTCATGGCTGTCCTAAAAAGGATGGCTACTAAAAAACAAATGAAAAATCCTTGTACATATTAACAGGTTTGTCAGGCTCCCATGAATGGACCTCTGTGGAAAGTATTATTTGCTGGGGGCTACTGAAGGAAGTTGGTTTACCCTGCCCCACAGTGAGGAGCCATTAGATCTCCCTCATGCCAGAAGTTGACAGATTGTGTGTGGCTCGGCTCGGAGCGCCGTGGTGGTGGAAGGCAGGCTGGAGGCTGGCTTTGCAGATCCTCCTTTATGAACCATAACGACGGCGCCTTCGCAAACTTGGCTGCGGCGTTTTGTTCCGTGGTCGGGTCGGGTGCTCCTCGGTGATGATGTGCAGAAGTTGCGAGTGGGTTTGTTCTTCGTGATTAAAGCGATCGGCCCAGACTTCCAGCTGATAATGCCTTTATACCAGCACTGGAGTGACTGGCCTCTGCACGAGCCTGCTGGTTTCTAACATATGCACTGAGAGTGAAAAGCAGCAAATTAAACAGTGTAGCTGTTGGATATTAAAAATAATAAGCCTTTCTATTTGGCATTTTTCTTAAGCCAGTGGGCATGAAAATGTTGAAAGTTTTATGGATGCTCCGTGCAAATATGTGTATATATTTCAAAAAGTAAACTTGCTATCTCGGTGCCACTGGGAGGCAGGGATGAGAGGGGTGGCAACGGACCTAATTGAACTGTTGTGGGGTCAAAACCACGTGGGCTTTAAAGGCCCATAATGTTGTCCAGCTGCAGCATTAAGTGGGGGGTGGGGGGGTGGGGAAGGAAGAGAGAAAAGAATTAGGGCAAGGGAACTGGAAAGAATGGCGTATAGATACGTGGTGCTGTGTGGGTGTGTATGCACGTGTGTATGAAAGAACAGGGAGCCCAATTTTTTTCTTTTTTTCTTTCCCTTCCCTCCCCTTACTGCGAGTTCAGTGCCAGGCCGGACACGGGCCGCGCAGACTATTGAGGCATTGTGCTCTTCGCTTCCAGAGTAGCCCCCGGCTAATCCCCGCGGCTCGGACGGGAATTTCCCCGCGGCGTTCTCCCGGCCGCTGCCCCCTCTCCCCGCCGGGGCGGGCTCGGGAGCAGCCCTTCCCGCCGGAGCGGAGAGGGATGCGGGTGTCCCCGGGGCGGGATGCGGGGGCTGCCGGCGCCTCCATCCCCGTGTGTCCCAGGCCCGTTACCTGCTAGTCTTCCTCGCCTGCCAGATTTTTATCTGGATAATGGGAAGTGCGGCGCAGGCTGCGCTCCGCCAGCCAGCCGAGGGGCTCTGCAGTCGCGCGTTGTCCACCTTGTTATCAGGGGTTGTCTGGGCAGGGGAAATGAGAGGGAGCCACGACCGAGGGACTTCTATTGCTCGCCCGGAGAGTGGGGGAAAAAAGGCCAGGTGTGATTAAACAGAAAACGAGAAAAGCCCTAACAGATGAACAGAAAGTTTATTTTTGTTGTTGTTTGAACATCCGTGTGTGTGCGTTCGTGTGCGCGCCCGCTGTTTTGGCATGTGGCTACCTTTTCCCTTGCACACAACAGGGCTGTTTGATGGAGTTTGGAGCTGAGGAAACTTTGGGTTTGTTGCCAGGACGGTTCGCAGCACTTTGTGGAAAGCAAGAGCTAACAGTGAGACCGACAGAGTGAGTGACAAGTTGTTTACAGGTTTCCTTGAAGGGGCCTCTGCTATATTTCAATCTGTCAAAGTTGCTTTTCTTCCCTCAGAACAATGCCTGATTGTTGTAAGGGGTGCGTGGTTTTTTTTTTTTGTTTTTTTTTTTTTTTTGTTTTGGGGTGGGTTTTTTTTGGTTTGTTTTTTTTTTTTTTTTGGTGGTGATTTTTTGTGGTGGGATTTTTTTTCCCTACCCCAAGATAGAGAGAAAGAGGGAGAGAGAAAGCGAGAGACCGGGAAGGGTGGGGGGAAAGGAATGAAAATTCTTCGGAGCACAAATGCCTTCGGTAACATTTTTACGTGTCTAATCTCTTCTCCCCTATTTCAGCTCCGAGAGTTGATAATTGTTTCAATCTAATCAGTCTGCTCTTGTTTTATCTTCTTTCTCAACTGATCTTCCTCAGCGCAGGGGATTTGCCCCTGGTTTGCCGGTTTAGGTGGATTGTCGGACTGCTTTTTGTTCCA
>VWPU01012629.1:0-16006 GCA_013398955.1 Callaeas wilsoni
CATCAGCTTGTTGAGGTTCTCCTAGAGGAACCAGTTAGCAGTGTGAGTTTCCTGTATCCTATGTTTGATGCACCAAGGCCAGGTAATGATTTCACATATTCTGAAGCTGGGTTTTGGAGCACTTAGATAAAGCCACAGAAACCAAAAATTTCTTCTCTTTGGTGATACTGAGCACCATTTTTAGACTGAAATACTACAGTGCTGCTATAGGTTCAGTGAAAACTAATATATAGTTTTACATGTTCACAAAGAGTAAATGACCAATTTTTCACGTTCTGCCTTCAGAAGTCAATCTACTTAAGGTTTAAAAAATGAGGTTTTATTCCAATGAGGTAAGTATCTCCTTGGAAATTATTTTCAACTTCTCAACAGAAATGCAGAAATACTAATATTACCATTCTAGTCTGACCCAAAGACATAAAAAAATATGAAGATCTGAATGATATCTCCTAAGAAAAAAAAATAAGAAAGAAAACCACCAGAAATTATTCTATTTCCATGATTTTGAAGACTGCTCAGTTTGGGACATATTTGCAATGTCAAAATTGACCCTGGAAAAACCTGATGTGGTATTTCCAAAGAAATTTACCCCCTTTACAGTAATTTAAACTAGCTCTTTCAGATTTAATACTAGCTCACCCCCTTTCTTCAAATTTCACAAATAACAGATGCAGTACTGTACCCGGAAAAGAGCTGAGACAGTCTGGAAGGAAGAACCCTTCTTCTTGCCTCCCTTCTTGCCACCACCAGCCTCTGTGAATTGAATAAAGGAAAACAAAATGGTTTAAAATTAACATGAAACAACTTTAAATGTTTAGTGTTTATGGCTTTAATTCTATGACAGTTGTCCCACATTGAAAATACAACTTCCACAAAACTGACCGGCATCTGCTCCACCATAGTTGGCAAAGAGTAAAGCCAGGGTCTTCACAGATGATTTCTGGTACAGCCCAATGACAGTTTCATTCAGAGGGTCCTTGTTCTTCTCCAGCCAGCCAGTGATGTTGTAGTCCACCGTTCCAGCGTAGTGCACCAGGGAGAAGTGGGCCTCAGCCTTGCCTTTGGCAGGCTTGGGCTTCTGGAAGTTGCTGGACTTGCCCAGGTGCTGGTCATAGAGCTTGTTCTTGAAAGAGGTGTCAGTTGCCTTGGGGAACATGCACTCCTCTTCCAGGATGGAGAAGATGCCCATGGGCTGGGAGAGATTATCACAGACAAGAGGGAGAAACAGATTAGAAAGGAGACATCTCTTGGCTGGAAAATTGCTGGAGTCCGAAAAGGAAGCTATTCCCATTCTGACTTTAAGTCTGAGAAAATCAGCTAAGGCTCAACTTTTTTCAGTGTTGCTGTTTCCTTCAAAATTACCGAAATGCCTTTGCTGATGAAATTATTGTAGATATGACAATGTGAAATACTGTTCTCTCCATAAAACCTGTTTACTGATAAGTACTTAGATAACATGACCACCTTTTTCACTTAAATTTGTAATCTGGCAATGAATTCTCTCACCGAAAGTCCTGATACCTGAGTATGATCTCCGAAAACACATCTACCCTGTTGCCACTTTCACAGGGTATATATTTGAAGAAGCCATAATATTCTCACATGCTTCTTAATTGTTTCTCTTGGCAATTATAGAAGACCCAATATCTAATAGATTTGAACAGGAAGGATACCTTCTCAATGAGCTCAATGCAGGCAGCCAGGTCCATCCCAAAATCAATGAATGTCCATTCAATTCCCTCCTTCTTGTACTCCTCCTGCTCCAGCACGAACATGTGGTGGTTGAAGAACTGTTGCAGTTTCTCATTGGTGAAGTTGATGCACAGCTGCTCAAAGCTGTTGAACTGCCAGACATAAAAAGACATACAGCACTTTCAAGGATCAGCGATAATACCAACGTGTTTCCCTGTGCAATCCTAATTCAGCATGGCTTATACTTTAAACACAAGTCCTCTTCCTGTGTAGTTTTCCTTTGCTATCTCTCTAGGATAGGCTCTGCATTTAGAAAAGAGAGGTTTCTAATTTAGAGCAGTTAGAAGATTAGTTTTCTATGCTATTATTTTTTCAGGACTAAAAACATGATTCCAAAAGCCCTACGAATGAGTGTAGGGAGATACTCACTTCTATTAAACATATTTCAAAATTCTCAATTATAGTTCTACAAAAATGCCAGGAAAACTGTGCTCCTTACATCAAAGATCTCAAAGCCAGCAATGTCCAGGACACCAATGAAGTACTGCCTGGGCTGCTTCGTGTCCAGCTGTTGGTTGATGCGAACAACCATCCACAGGAACATCTTCTCATAGACAGCCTTTGCCAGGGCACCCACTGCATTGTTCACCTAGAGCACAGAGAAAGCTTTGGAGGTTACTATACACAGCAGAGCAGAATCAATGGAAAACATCCGAGCATGCTCCACATTACCATATTTTTTCTACCTGCTGCACAGTTTGGCCCTTGGTCACGTATTCATTCCCCACCTTGACTCGGGGGTAGCAGAGGGCCTTGAGCAGGTCTGCTGAGTTCAGACCCATCAGGTAGGCAGCCTTGTCAGCAACTAAATGCCAGAAAAGACAGAAAAATAGATATTCAAAAATTCCTAAAAGTCAGTGCTCGACAGACTGTCCCAAAATTGGTTTCCACACGGTTGCACAACAGTATGTGTCAAGACTGCAAAGCTAATTTCTCTCTTGTGTTCAGGACTCAGAGTCTGTAACTCTTTCTGAACTTCAGTTTCTGCAAACGTTATTCAATAGAGCTCATTGCCTTTATCCTTTTTCAGGTGTCAGTATGGAACTTCACACTTACTTTCTAGTCACATAGCAGGAAGATTTAAAACTCAGAAAGATGGAGGTATGGACTGTCCTTCCTGCTGTGGCAGAGACTAATGGAGTACACATCTCCTGACAGAGTTCCCTCCAATGGGTGAGGGTGAAGAGGAGCACAGTCTTTTCTCCTCTTAGGGCTGAACCATTTCACTACTCCATACTACAGCAGAGGTTGCAAGGTGTATTTCAACTTAAGTATGATTAGTAATGTTACAGCAATTGACATGCAAGTCTCCTGGCTTCCTGTCAGTGTACACTGGATCTCTTTTGGAAAGTTTGCTGACTCTGCTGGTACCTTCTGTGCCATCAGGCTCTGCCTGCTCCTCACGCTGCTTCTGCTTGAACTTCAGGTTCCCGTAGTGCATGACAGCCCCTGTCAGCTTGTAGATGGCTGTTTTCTCATCAGCAGTGAAGCCCAGGATGTCAATGGCACTCTGGCAAGAGAAAAGTAAATGTATACACACCAGAGCTCAAATCCACCAGATGATCATTTGGTAAAGTTGCTTACATCAGTAGCCATCAGCTCCTCCTGATCATCAATGCTGGGGACAGTGATCTCACCTTGACTCACAAAGTGGAAATCATAAGGGTTAGTGGTAATGAGGAGCATGTCTGAAAGCAACAGAAGGAGAAAAACAAGCTTACTTTAGTTGCCAGATAACATAATGAACTATTGCTCAGTGATCTTCTTTCAAAAAAGTTAGTGATCTTTCCTACCAATTAGCTCTGGCTTCTTGTTGGACATGATCTGATAAAAGATGTGGTAGCTCCTTTCCGCCTTGAGCTGGAAAGTGACTCTGGACTTCTCCAGCAGATCTGGCAAGGATGGGAGGACAGAGTCAAGCACAAGAAGGAGGGAAGGCTGGAGGGAAGGAGGATCAGGCCAGAAGAGTGTCTTACATGTTTCAATGTCAGCAGAAGCCAGTTTGCCTGTGGCACCAAAGTGGATTCTGATGAATTTACCCTGAAAGCAGCAGGAAAGTCAATTGAGACCTATTTTACCAATCTGGACAGCAATATTTAAATTAGTGTTGATGGTTGTCCCGAGTAACAACTTACAAAGCGTGAGGAGTTGTCGTTCCTCACGGTCTTGGCGTTTCCAAAGGCCTCCAGCAGCGGGTTGGCGCTGATGATTTGATCCTCGAGCGTTCCCTGCAGGGAGATAATTATTGCTAGTTATCCTTTCCAAAAATCATGTCAGGAACAAAGGAAAGCATTGACCCCAACATGTCTCTACTAATTTACCTGCATTTTGCCTGATGTCTGCTCCTCCTTCTTCTTGTCCCCACTGGCTGCAATTGTTGCAAAGTACTGGATGACACGCTTTGTGTTCACAGTCTTCCCGGCACCGGATTCTCCGCTGTCAGAGCCAAGAGAGAAGCAGAGGGTGCGTGGTCAGGCAGGAGGTCCCCTGGCACCGGGCAGCCGCGCAGGGAGCCGCGCAGGGGGTGTACGTACGTGATCAGGATGGACTGGTTCTCCCGATCTGTGAAAGAGGCAGACATAAGAAAACTTTTCCTAGTGCTTATGAATAATGAGTAGTTATTTCCAGCAGTATTTCAGCTATTAGCAAGTGGTTTTGTGAAGGAATCACTTCAGAGAAACTTCAGTATTCTTATGCCTTTCCTGACATTGTCTTTTCATCAAGCTGCTTATTTCTCTCTTAATAGGCAAGTACAGGCAATGAAAATATTGAGGTTGTAATTTTTTTGTATGTAAATTCTTCTGAAGCTAAAAGTCTCTTGAATAATCTTATGGAAATTTGGAAACATCATTAATTACAGAAACATCTGACCAACATCTTTCACCCTTTTTCACTTCTATTTTTTTAATATCTATATATACAGAAATTATGCATTCTTGAGATTATACGTTGACAACATTCACTTTTTATTTTTCTACTCTGAATTCATTCCCCAGTGTCTAAGAAATGAACAGGAGAAGAAGTTCTAAAATCCTGCATGCCATTTGTTTCAGTGCATATATAAGGAAGAGAAAATAAGAGGTGAAAGGAAGAAGAAAGGAGAAAGAAATTTTTTGAAGTTGCTCAATTTAAATGCTAAAGGCTTGATTTTTTCCTTGATGTTGTTTTATGAAGTTTACTTTTCACTGTACAGTGCAATTCATTTATAGTTGCAGCTACAGCCTGCTGTAGGAGTTCCAGAGATTATTAAAGGCTGTATGTAATTTAGATCACGTGGCCATCATCTACATAATTAAATCCATTTGCATAATTAGTGCCTCAAGTGAGGCTTACGTACCTATTTAAGTTGGAGATCTCTGTTTAATTAGTTAGCATTGATGTTTGAAAATTAAATTGGCATTATGCACATTGTTTATAGGGTATGTGTCATTTATCTGTACCCTGTACTCTCTGTCTGAGACTATTTTAGTGATTAAGACACATAAATCTATCTATATATGTAAGATTCCATTACAGGCAGAAGGTCTATCCCACAAAATAGTTGGTTTCTTTCCAGTGAATTTACTCCCTCAGGGTTATGTCCAGGTCTTTAGTGATTCTAATGGGAACACAGACACTCAGTTCACACAGACCGTTAGAGTTAAGTGCATTAATCTTTCATTAATTTCACACACACAGGTTTTTTTAAGTGTAGCACCATATTTCCAGAGAATATCCTACATTTCCCTCCACAGAGAGATGGTTTCAAGAGCAGCTCAAAGGAAATCAAGAAACTCACCAGTCAGCATGGACTGATAGGCGTTGTCAGAGATGGAGAAGATGTGTGGAGGGGCCTCCTGGCGCTTCTTGCCTCGGTAGGCCAACACCACCTCGGGGTTGTACACCGGCAGCCACTTGTAGGGGTTGACAGTGACGCAGAAGAGACCCGAGTAGGTCTGCGAGGAAGGGACACAGCACGTTGGCTTCCCCTGAGCCTGGCCCAGCAGCTCCTGCCGCTGCCCAGAGGAAGCTGCTGCTGCCACTTACGTAGATCATCCAGGCTGCGTAACGCTCTTTGAGGTTGTACAGCACAGCGGGCTCGTGGAGGTGGGTCATCATGGCCATGTCCTCGATTTTATCGTACTTGGGAGGGTTCATGGAGAAGATTTGATCTTCCTTCACTGTCAGGGTCTGCCAAGGAAACAACAGATCCACATGTGTCATTGAAAAGCTCAGAGTGGGGATCAAATGTTGTCCTTCAGCCTTGTTTTTCACTCACCTCTCCTGCTTCAGTCTTGACAGTGACTTTGCCTGATTCCCTGCTCTGGATTGTCCCTTTCACAAAGGATTCTTTGGGATGTACCACAAAGACAGATGTCTTGGCATCAAAAGGTTTGTTCTGGGCAGCAATTCTCTCCTTTTCCGATTTTCGGAGGTAAGGAGCTGCCTCTCCAAAAACAGCCATCTCAGCATCTCCAGAGGCCATGTCTGCACTCAATGAAAGCTTGTCAGCAGAGGTGTCTTGTGGAGAAAAAAAGTTATGGGTCATCCAGAAGAATAATATGACCTATACCAATGAGGAAGCCCCTTGCTCTTTAGCTAATAAATTCCTAGTAAGTCTCCAAAAGAAAGTCTTAGGAAGAAACCAATTAAATCCACTTTGATTGGAAGTTAAAAGTAGCCTAGTCTGACCCAAGAGTAAGACTTAGACTTCTGCAACATGCAGATCTTGTAACAGCAAATAGAACATCTGAATATTGAGTACAGTTTGGTAAGTCACCCTGAATTCTGACAAGGTTTGAGTTTTTCACATAAAAGAATCTACAGTCATAGAAAAATCACTCTCTGTTCTGGTCCTTATCTACGAGCAATGAATCTTTCCTTGCTGAAAGTATTAACTTTTGTATTAAAAATGAAAAATTACTTCAGTTTTTAGATCCTCCCTATCTTCAACTATGTAGCCTAAGCAAATTCAGGTGAAATATAAGAGGATTTATGAAGAGAACTGGTGCAGCTCTTTAAAAGTCCTTTCCTAGACTAGGAATGCGTTATTCAGTATGCTACCTTTGGATAACAGCTTGTGTCCTGGAATATGGCCAACCCTGTAAAATAGGAATGGCAGTTGTTTCTTATTGCTGAACAGAATTCCATAGAATATTGTAGATTGAAAATACAGACATGCATCAAAATTACATTGAAAATTTTTGTTCACATGGGCACTCCCTCATGGAAATGGTTGTTAGAGTCAGAAGAAATTAAACAGGATATTGCAAGGACATTTTCCTCTTTCTTCAAGCTCATGAAACGCATGCACTTACCTGGAAGCCTTCTGCAGAGACAGGCTAGACTCGTCTCTGGGAGATTTTATAGTGTCTTGTCTGCAGATGCTGCGGATGGTCCCCCTTTCTTCGGTCAAAACATTTCTGGCAAACCTTTTTTGGCCAAGCATTGTCTGTCAAACTAAGGGCATAATTGTCACTTGATTTGAATGATATAATTAGAACATTTTTATATCTTACTGACTATGTGAATACATCTATAAATAATTTGTCAAGAGTGTTAAGGAGAGAATCTAGACTACTCAAGGCACTTAGAGAACTTGCATGGTTCTATTGCTGCCTTTCTCAGTGATTTGCTCCTTGACCCATGGTAGTTTCCTTGGTATGTTTATACCACAACTTTTCAGTCACGTAATGGTGATGACAACGCCTATGATGCTTTAGGAACATATGCATTGAGAGGAACAGGGAAAGTATGTCAAAAACTAGCAAATTATGTTAGGAGCCACTTTTCAGTGGTATTTTCTAAAAAGCAGGAAGTAAAAATCTATTACAGCTGAGTGTTTTGTATAGGACACTCTCAATAGCTGAAATTATTTGAAATACAGTGAGTTGGGAGCCTGATCCCAAGTAATGGGAGACTCTACTTTGATATGGAGCTCTTGAATAGATTCCTGAGCTGACTTTTGAGGAATCAAATGTTGCAAATGAGTTAAGGTTGCTTAAAGTATCACCATCAAAGGCATTAGCAAAAGAGGGTTCAATAAAAATTTGCAAAAGCACAGCTAAGTTTGATGGCAAGGTTCACTCTATTACTGGTACAAAGAACAAGAAAAATCAACTCAGAATTCCTTTAGAATGCTTTGCACAACAACTGGGGATGCAAAGGATAAGGGTAAAAAGCATAAAAAAGATCCTTCTGTTGAGTTACAAGGTTCGCAGAGGGCCCCTCGGTTTCTGAACTCCTGACAGAGTCTAAGCATGGCTGGATCCAATCATAATACCAGACCTGGTCAAAAGTTTGTGTCTAAAGGGTTTCAGCAGGACTTAATCACTGACTAATTTGACCTTCATAAAGTGATTCAAAAGGATTTGCTATAATTGCCACAGTGGCTTAATTATAGATCCCAGATGGCAACACTAAAACTATACTTGCTGTAGAGTGCTTAAATGAATTCACACATGAGCGCACACAGACACAAGGGTGTGTGTATATAAATGTTCAAGGGTTACACTTGTTAAAAATTCCCTCCGAGTTCAGTGAAATGTTCACTTCAAATGTCTTGGAATTTCTCAGTGGGCAAGAGTTGAGCCTCAGGGAATGGATAATATTGCTCTGGAACCCGTCATCAGCTTTTGGTGAATTTTTTGAAAATCAGTCCTCCATGTTTCACAAACTTGAGGGTTCATGAGTTTTGGGAGGCACCCCACTCTGTCATCCCAGGACTGCCAAGTCCACCTGTAAACCTTGGCCCCAAGTGCCACATCCACACTTGATCTTAATCATTCAGATTTTTTCAGATGCTCTAGATCTAAAGACATTTTTCTCTTGGTCATTTGCATTTCAATCATTAAAATATCTTAAGGACTATCACAGTAAAGTGGTTAGAAAAACAATGCCTGTGATCCAGTGCAATATGCAGCATCAGATGATTTCCTGTGCTGTAGGAGCCCCTTCCAAGACTGCTCTGGCACATTTTGGGCCCCACACTAGAAGCCAAACCCAGAGCTCACCCCTGAGCTCACTAAATGAGTTACATGGCTGGTGGAACATCTCAAAAGGCTAATCTTTTCATATGGATTAGGAAGAAGAGCTGCCCATTACCAGAGGACTGGTGTGGAAATTTCAAATTCTTGTCTAGTGAAATACAGTAATGTAGAGAGCATTTAACATCTGATTAATAATGCAATATCCACAAAATAATTCTTCATATAGGAATAGGAGCCTCCTGCCAAATTTCTCTGTATGTTCAGCTGCTATTCACAAATCCTTGGAGAAAGATGAGTCATTCAGTTCTGAGGAATGTATAGGGACCATAGCCTTGTTTTCCTTTTTTGGTTGAACAGCAGACTCATACCAAACAGACTGCACTCAAGAGAGGTGAAAACTGGGAAGCTGAATTCCTCCTAGCTCTTGCCATGTCCAGCACTGAAGTTCTGTGTTAAAATTTCTCCATGCTCATGCTGTTCAGGGAATTCAGGTTCCTCAAGTTTCCTGCTTCAGGCTCTTCACCAAGTGTCTCTTCATTTCTCAGCAGCTGTCCTTTCAGGACAGAAATACCAACTGCAAATAAGAGGGGCTACCAGAGTGCTCGAGCAACTCGTGTAACACCCATAGGAGACTACAACTGCTCCATACAGTATGGGCAGATGTTATTTTGGGTTCTAGTACTCGCTGCCAGTGAGTGCTTGTAGAAATCACTAATTAGGGTGTGAAAGAAAAGCAATGTTGACTTACCTGGTTCGAATACAGCTGTGGATAATACATGTAATGTAGCACCGTATGAAGGGTTAGAATAGCCCCCAAAATTCAATGTGATTGTGTTTATAAAGCATGTCTCTCCTGAGCAGTCTCTTGTCTTTCACAGCTGCTGCAAAGAGTGTCCTAACTAGCAGTTCCTTGAATGCAATGAATTCCAGTCTTACAAAATCTAGAGTGCTAATTCTACTGCTTATCTCCCCAGCTTTCCACTGAATCCTTCATCCAGTCATCATGTGTTTGCTGCAGCCTGGCGTGCCATCTGTGATCACATTCATCACAAGTCCTTCCCTGCTTCCAATACTCAGCGTTGCCTGTCCAGTATTTACACTGGGATATTGACATCAGCACTGCCTAAGAATTTCTGGCAGAGCTTGCCTGGTGCTGTTGCCCTCCCAGCAGATGTCCACATGGCTGAAAACCTCCCTAAGGCAGAGGAGACTTGTGAGTTTCTACTGGTTGTAGAAATCCCTTCACTACTTTGTCTTGTTCAGGTGGTCATAACAGACCCTATCACAATATCCCTCATTTTTCTCCCATCTCTGACAGGACGTCTGCAGCCCCACAGAGGAGCATTGCACAAGCAAGGAGCACTTTGACATAAAGCATAAACCCTTCTAATTTCCCCTGTGTATTCTTCCTACACAGTCCATAGTCTCCCACGATTGTGTTCCAGTAATGCACACTATCCTACATGACCTCCATAATTCTGATCATGCTCTCCTTCTTCCTCGTAAAATTCCTACGTTTGCAGCTATTCCTCTGTCATTCCTCAGCTTAAGTGTTCTTCCCATAATGAAGCTGATTTCAGACACTTATCATCAGTCCATAGTCTCCCACGATTGTGTTCCAGTAATGCACACTATCCTACATGACCTCCATAATTCTGATCATGCTCTCCTTCTTCCTCGTAAAATTCCTACGTTTGCAGCTATTCCTCTGTCATTCCTCAGCTTAAGTGTTCTTCCCATAATGAAGCTGATTTCAGACACTTATCATCAGGTTAGTAGTCTCATGGCAGATTTCTTTCCTTCTCAGCCCTCAAATGCAGATGTCCAAAAATCATGGAGAACTCACAGATGAACTTGTGAAGCTTCCAAAGGCAGTGAAAGCTCCTACTTAAGAATCCATTAGGATATCACAGGACTGTCGGGTGACTAATGCAATCCCATGGCATTAAGAGGTTTATGGGGAAACCAAGAGAATTACAGTGCAGCAAGGCTGATGGTTGCACTGGACAAATGAATTCACCACCCCTCCTCCAACTCAGTTTTTGAGGGCAGCACCAATAGTTTGTTTTCTTGGTCTTGATCCTTAAATTTCGCAATCAGTAACAATAACACAGGAGAAAGCCGACAGGGCACCAGTTGTTTCTCATGCATTGGTTGGAAGCCCACTGCGTCCCACACTTCCTGGTAATTTTAGCACGTTTTGGAATGGGGATAGAGATGGGTTCTCCCCCTCCAATGAGTCCAAACTTCTCACACAACAAGTTGCTCTCTGGGCAAGGAAACAAGGCTCTTTACAGTGTGCTTCCTCCTTGGAAAACTTTATTTCATTCCCCTCCATTAATGAAATTACTAAAGCATTCTCCATTCTATTTTCTTTGGGATGATTGCTAATTTTTTCTTAACCAGTTCTCTTGCAGAGTGAAATATAATTACCGTGGTGTCTCCTTCCTGATAGAAGAATTCTCTTTACAACGGGAAGAGCTTAGGGTGCGCAGGACAGGGCAGGTGGCTGGTCTTGCTGAGTCCTCCTCCAGGGAGTGAAATCACATCATGTTTAGGGAAGTCCACCTCCTTCTGGAAGCTGAAGAACCCTGGCTTGCTCTTCACCTCCACCTTCGGACAGGCAATTGGCAATGCTAATTCTTTCCCCAGAAACTTGCTCAATTGGTTCTGCAGGTTTTCTGTCTGTTTTCAGCATTCAAGCCGTCCTCCACCCTTTGCTGAATGATGAGCTCAGCCTGTAGGCTGCCTTGCAAGGTCTGAGCTAACTCATGCAAGGACGAAGTCACCTCCTTATCTCATTGCTTAGCAAGGTATTGCTCCTTTTGGCCAGCTATTGAGGACTCTCCTGTGCGGAAAAATCACACTATGAAAAGCCAGTGTCTATAAAAGAGACAAAAGAATCCTGCAACTTTATTCAAATAAAGGGAGAGAGTCCACTGAGGCAGATGCCCACCGGGTTTTCTCTCTCGAGGTGTTGGAGGACGCAGCCTCCTTTTATCCTAAACTCCTGGCCGCATGTTGCCCTCCTCCTTTCCCCCTTGGCTGAGGTACTGGGAAGGTACAGCCTTCCCGAATCGCCTACCCCATATTCCCCCCTTAAACATGTCATTTTACCCCAAAGTTCCAAAGTTCAGGCTTGTGCAGACCCGTTTGTCTGTTTCAGGAGTCAGGCTGTGTTGCAAACCTGCTGCTTGAATAGAGACATTAAGACCCATTTCAAAGAGGTTAACGCCCATATCCTCACCCATCGAATTGTTTGTAAAGACATTAGCACACATCTTCCCTATCACCCTCTCCTTGAAGCTTTGAGTAACTTAAAATCAGGTGGCTTGGAGATTGCTAAATTGGGTAGGAGAAGTTAATGCTTTGAGAAGAATTTTAGGCTGATTGAATGCTTCACTAAACCTTTTGCCAAAATCTTCTCATTTTTCTAAGGCTGCCAGCAAAGTTCTTTTTGTTGTTTTGACCTCTTGAGAATATCTTGTCAGTGTTTCTCCCATGTATCACACAGGTGAAGTGTGAATGTTGAGCACCATCAAAGCTCTTGAGTTTGTGGCGCCATGGAAACCTCACTCTCTATCCTGCTTCTTGGAGCAGCAGCCCTGTAACCTGTCTACTTAGAAAGAAAGTCCAGGACCAGTATCTTCATGTCATTGTCACAGAACCAACCACTTTCAAGCCTCTGCTTAGGTCCTCCATTCCTTCCTCCCTGGACCATGCTGATCAAGACCTCCTGTCCAGTTGCAATAACAGAAAATGAAACACAGATATAGTTGCTGACCTCCACTTCAATGGGAAGCTCAAGACCTCCCACTGAGCTTCTCTCCTGCCCAAAGAGAACAAAAACAAGTAAACTGTTAGAACATGTGGGAATCAACAAGCAAAGTTCAAGAAGTCATATTCATCTTTGCAGGCAAACTCACTTGAAAAATTTCCTTCCATGGGTTTAAATCTCCTGGTCATTTGGACACTCAGACAGGTATCTTGCAAAAATCTCTGGGCTGTACCTCCAGTCCTGGGGCAGTTTTGGATCCCTCATGACACGAAAGACATTGAGGGGCTGGAGTGGGTCCAGGGAAGGGAACGGAGCTGGGAAAGGGCTGGAGCACCAGGAGAAGCTGAGGGAGCTGGGAAAGGGGCTCAGCCTGGAGAAAAGGAGGCTCAGGGGGGACCTTGTGGCTCTGCACAACTCCCTGACAGGAGGGGGCAGCCGGGAGGGTCGGGCTCTGCTCCCAGGGAACAGGGACAGGAGGAGAGGGAACGGCCTCAGGCTGGGCCAGGGGAGGTTTAGATTGGATGTTGGGAAAATTTCTTCTCTAAAAGGGTTGTAAAGCCCTGGAACAGGGCAGTGGTGGACTCCTCATCCTGCAGAGATTTAAAAGATGTGTGGGGACATGGTTTAGTGGCAGACTTGGCAGTGCTGAGGCAATAGTTGAACATCATGATTTTAGAGGCATTTTCCAACCCAAATGGAGACCTCATGACACCATCACATTTTGGAGAGTACAGGCAGCAGGAGGAGCAGTTGGAGGAGCAATTGTTCTGATTTCTTTTCCTGCTTTTATTTCTGGGGGCTCTTTATCGTTAGGATATTGAGACACCACCTTTATCTCTTTTATTTTCCCTATGTCTGGTAAACGGTTTGGCATTATGTCCAGAATAGTGGATGGCAGTCTTTGCCAAGTCCTCCCCTTAGTTATCAGTTAGGATTTGCAGGAATCTTCAAAAAAAAGGATATTGTTTCAGTACAGATTGCTTAAATTCACTTCTATTGGGAAATGAGTATTTAGTATCAGTGTCCTTGTATTCCAGGGGGAAAAACAAAAGTATTTTGTTCAGTGCACTGATTCTGCCTTAAAAAACATTTATGGCAATGTGAGATCTAGCTACTGGAAGATCACTTTCTGGTCTAATGCTTTTTCTTGACAGACTCAGTAATTCATACATAGTGGAATACTATCCCTCCAAAATAAATGGCAACGCTTGAATTCTAGAATCAGGGTATTAACATATAGCACTTTTGAGGTAAAAAACACATCACCATCATCCCAAAACAGCAGAGATAGTGACAGTGGCAGATACAAAAATCATGTAGATTAGAACTGTATTTAAAACTCTTCTAGAAAGAGCAATGGTGTAGGAAGGAGTCTGGATGACTTGCTCATTATTTCCTCCCCTGCCAAAAAAATAAACGGATCTCAAATCCTTGCAGGGTTTTCAGCTTGCAAATGCTGCTGTTGGTCGTGCTTTCATTGTGGTAGGGCCTGCCTAGACAGGTCAGTTTGCTCTGCAGCCCATCATGGACTGTCTGACAGGGAATGCTCAGCCCCTGCTGCAGCAGCTTTTCCGCTGCCCTCTGTGTAAAATGAGAGCTTCCAGGAATGTTAGCAGAGGGCAAGCAGAAAATGTCAGAGCACTGCTCTGTAGCAGCACTGCTCACCCCTGTGCTTCTGCTTGGATATGACTGGACACTGAGCCCTGGAGAGGGTAAGAGCACATTTTCCGTATTAAAAGATTGTTTTTCAATTCAGTGTGGCTCCATTAAGGTTCATGCTTTCAATATTATGTTGAAACATGCTCAGTATTATGAGCAGAACATGCTCAGTCCATCATTTTGATGTGACATTTGGTTAGGAAATTTGCCATTAAACTAACATTTCTGATAAATGTGGCTGAAGGAATAGGCTGAGGCAATTGCTGGAAGCAATAAATGATTTCACAGGAAGAACTGCTGAGGACCATAACTAGTAAGACTTACAAGCTGCAGGTAAAGGATAGGCCACCCATTCTTTACCATGGCAAATGTGACCAAGAATTTCTGTGTCTAACTGTGAGCACCTGTGAAGATAAAGCTGAATGTCATAGGCTGGACACAGAGAGGCTTTAATGGCCTTGCTGTCCCTTCTGGTCTAGTCAGAAATTAATTTCTGTAGATCTTAAGGCAGCTATGATTTACCTCCACTACATGTCAAAGAAAGTGAATGCACCTGTCCTAGGGGGAACTTTAATTATAAATTTGTTTCCAAGTAGGTTCCCACAGAGTGGTATTCTTGGAAGTCCTCAGAATGAGCTCAAGCTGAACATGAGAGGCAAATAAACTGAATAACTGAACATGAGAGGCAAATGAACCCCATAATTCGGGATTAGAGGATGGGCAGTTTCAAGTGCGCGCCACTCGTGCGCTGTGATTCACACTCCTCCTGTCTCCACAGACGCATCAGCGGAAGAGGTCTGGGCAGTAGATCCCATCCAAGGAGGTGACGCTCGGGATGCCCTTTCTATCCCCTGCCAAAGCAGCTGAGGAGCTCTTGTTACAGAACAGGTGAGTGGGGTGGGCAGGCTGGCAGATAGCTGGGTAGGAAAACGTAATTGAAGCAGCAAGTAACTATAAGAGCAGGAAGGAAGGGGAAAGAAAAGGAAATAATGAAGGAGCACGGTATTAACCCCTGCAGGAAACTCTGTCATAACCTAAAATTAACTGTGCTTGTGAGATCAAAGGTTCATTTGAAATTTGAAATCCCAAATTTCTGTCTTTGAAAGTGATGCTCAGGAAGGAGCATCAACATAGAGTGGAACTTCTACAGAACTCTCCTACCTCCAGTAATTTGCATTTACGGAGCTCCTGAGCAGAATGCAATGTCTGAGTACTTAACAGCTCATGGTGGAATTTTAACTGCTGAATTTCTCCAAGCACTTTTTGAACTCATAAAGTGTTCTCTGAATATAGGGCATGTTACTGTGATCCTCTAGTGACCATGACTAACCCACAGAAAGCGAGATCTCATTGCTGGTCTGCATTAGAGCAGGGCCCAGTGGAGGGTCCCCTCGATGGCTCCAGGCTGCCATCCCCTGGCACTGGGCGCCTGGAGCAGAGGGTCTGGTCAGCTGCTGCCCCGGGAGCTCCCTGTGACTGACAGGAGCCTGATGGGACCGGCACCCCCTGCTCCCCTCACCAGGAATAAAGCTGTCGGCTTCCTGCCAAGGATCCCTAAAGGAACTCATCTGTCCTTCAGTGTCAGGTGACAAGGCCTAAGCTCAGGAGAAAGCTGATGGGACCTGTGCCATCAGAGCAATAGCCACGGTCCGAGGGGAAAGGCACAGCCACCATCCCAGCTGATGTCTCGGGGCTCGGTGTCCTCTGCCTGATCGCCCACGGTGACTGTAGCTGGCTGGGATGCGGCTTTCCTGAGCTCTCCAGAGGGCAAGGGGGTCAAGGTGCAGGCAGGGCTGAGTCTCCATAACCATCATGTCAGAGCCACCAGCCTGGCCAGGGCTTCTCCTGC
>VWPU01012635.1:875-18218 GCA_013398955.1 Callaeas wilsoni
ATCCGAGTGCTGGGGGCCTCAGGTGCCAATTTGGGGGTCTCGGATGCCAGTTTGGGGGATCCAAGTGCAAATTTGGGGGCCTCCCTGCCTGAACCTTCTCCTGTCAGCATTTTCCCATTTGACATGCCAAGAGAATTATTTCTCCGGGTATTTTCTTCCCTCCCTCCTGCACAAGCCCGGGAGGAGCTCCAGCCCTTCCCCAGCTCCCCAGCAGTTCCCAGGTGTGCCCCATATTCCCCCACAGCTCAGGTTTGGGCACCTGTTGCAGTTTAAGGGTCTGGAGTAATAAAAATCCACCTCAAGGATGGGTCTGGAGTCATAAATGCACCTTTAAGATGGGTCTAGAATAATAAAATCCACCTTAGAGACGGGTTTGGAAAAACCCAAAATGAATCTGTAAAAATCAAACTCCTTCCCCAAAGGTCAGCCCTGATGAAAAGACTTCACTGAACTTCATCATCTCCATCATCATCATCATCACCATCACAGGCACCCCTGGAGCTGCCAGGGAAAGGAAAAACCTCCATAAAAACGAGCTCAACCTCACTTCAAGCCCCTCAGGTTGTCTGGAACCCCCCAAATTTCTCCGGGGCAGCAGGGAGGGAACACAAACCCGAGCACAACCTCGCTGTTCTGGGGGTCCCCCCGCGTGTCCCCCCGCGTGTCCCCCGTGTCCCTGCTGCCTCGGGAAACGGTTGTTGGCATTTTGCAGAGGATTTCTCTTTTGCAGGGCTGCCCCGAGCACACTGGACCCTTTCAGGCTCCCTCAGGCAGCTCCACAAAGGGAACATTCACGCCCTGAAAAGCCCCGGCCCCGCAGGGAGCCGAGGCTGGGCACAAAGGGCCCTTTCAGTGCCACCGCGGCCGGGGGGGCACCGCCAGTGCGCAGCCCCCTGCTCCAACGGGCAATTCCAAAGATAATCCCGAAATTCGGGGTCAGAATCCCACGGGGACCTCTGCGCCGAGGCCGCAGCAATTCCTAAAAAATCCAGATCTGAGCATGAGGATCCCAGGAGGGGTTGGTGACAAGGACACTGCAGGAGGGATGTCCTGGCTCCTTTTCACCGCCCGAGACTCGGCCCCAGCCTGGCAGAGCAGGGTTATTTTTATTTTGGGATTTTCCCTCTCACCAGCAGCAAGCCCAGGATCCTTCTCCCGGATCCACCAGGGCTGGAAGGCGATGCAGAACTCGGGAAAATGGAAATTCCCCTTCCCACTCTCCCACCACGATCCCCCCTGGGCTCAGGGCTGGAGTGGAATCCCAGAAATTCAGGGGCACGGAGATCCAGGAACAAATCCCATTTATTAGGAACGGTCCAGGTGCCCTCTTCCAGCAGAGTTCGGGGCTCGGGCGCTGCCGCAGGTGCTGGGCTGCAGAGGGGATTTTGGGAGCTCCAGAGGGGATTTTGGGAGCTCCAGAGGGCATTTCCAGGTCCATCCCAGCTCCCAGAGGTGTCCCAGGGCTGTCCCAGCCTCTGCTCAGGCACTGGGTGCATACTGCAGGGCCAGGCGGTCAAAGTCGTTCTCCTGCGGCCACGGCCAAAAACAAATTAATTAAATTAATTATCAGTTATTATCAATCAATTATCTTAAAATTTACATTTATTAACTCTGCTCTAGCTGAACACACCACTGTCAGCTCCCTAAAACTAAAGGAATTCCAGCAGCAACATCCCAGGTATCTGGGGTTTTTTAATTCCATTTGCTGCTTTTTCCTTCCCCTCTCCCCAAATTCCCTCTCCCAGTTTTCCTCTGTTTGAGCACCAATTTCCATCTGGATTAAGAATCTGCATCTCAGAGCTTTTCTTCCAGGCTTTGGGATTCCCAAAAGGGCCGGAAAAAGTGAATGAGATGGAGCTGCCCC
The DNA here is from genome assembly GCA_013398955.1 of Callaeas wilsoni. Classification (NCBI taxonomy): domain Eukaryota; kingdom Metazoa; phylum Chordata; class Aves; order Passeriformes; family Callaeidae; genus Callaeas; species Callaeas wilsoni. The sequence continues at coordinate 2,740 of VWPU01012635.1, forward strand.
CTCAAGACATGTTGGTAAAGAACCCGTCAGAGCGTGGTAAAATTCGATTTATTTTACTTATTTCTATTATTATTTCTGTTTTTTTCTTTTCCCTACCTTGGCCTGGTACTCCTTGATGAAGGGGTGGTTTTTGTGGGCATCCTTCAGCTGTGACAGGTAACGGTTGGTGACCTGGGGCGACGAAAAATTTAAATTTTGAGAGGACGGAGTTTAACAAATCCCACCTAAATGTGCTTTTGTGTTTGTTTTTTTTACACTTAAAATCCTGATTTTCTCACTGTCCGAGTTCAAACTAGTAGGATCCGTGCACGCACTTGAAATAAATAATAAAAATAAACTTTCAGTGGTGGTTTCCAGTAAAAATAATCAGGAAGAGTTGAACTTAGAACTCCAAATGGGGTTTTTTTGCCCAGTTTTTTTTCCCTCAGTAACAGGGAATTATGGAATGGTTTGGGTTGGAAGGGACCTTAATTTATTTAATTCCATGGGGAGGGACAATCCCCACTGTCCCAGGCACCACCAACGCCTCCCTGCAGCTGTGAGCTCCCCACTCCCAAAAGGATCCCGTTAATCCCCAAATCCTGCTGGGGACACCCAGAATTCCAAACCCCTCCCTCAGCTGGAAAACCCAATCCTATAAATCCAATCTCACCTCTGGGGGTTTGCCCAGGTGCTGGGACAGCACCACGAGGTTCAGGAGGGTCTCAGGGTGGCTGCTGTCCTGGGAAAAAAGCAGGATTTTCCCTGGATTATCCCGGAAAAAGCCAGCAGGAACAGGCAGGGAAGCACTCGGGCTGTGAGACAGGGACAGGACGCTGGGAATGCCTTCCAGAGGGCAGGGCTGGGTGGGATTTTGGGAAGGGGTTGCTCCCTGGGATGGAATTCCCAGAGAATCCGTGGCCACCCCATCCCTGGAAGTGTCCTGGGCCAGCTCGGATCCACCTGGGAAGGTGGAGATGAAACAATCCCCAAAGCCCTCCCAAGCCGAAGCGCTCTGGAATTCCGCGGGCAGCGAGACGCATCCGTAGGCTGCCGTTCCCGGGGATTTCGGCAGGAAAAGCCCTCCCTGTGCTGGGAAGTGCAGGCTGTACCTTGTCCAGAGCCTCCTGGAGCACTCCCTCGGCGTCATCCCACTTTCCCTGGGCCATGGAACAGGCGGCCTGGCCGTTCAGCAGCAGCAGCGTGGAGGAATATTTGTCCGCCATCTCCTGGAAGATGTAGAACGCGTCCTGGAGCTTCTCCCCGCCCTGGAAAAGCAGGAGGAGAATCCACGGGGTCACTCCCTGCTGCTGAGAATTTCCCTCGTTTCCCACTGAAGTTCAAGCCTGGGGTTTGGGGGAACGGTGGAATTGTTGTGTGGTGAAATTCCCGATGCTCCCGGGGTTGGGGTTTGTGGGATGCCTGTGGCTCGGGAGCAAAGAAATGCAAAAAAAAATTAAAATTAGAAATTAAGTGATCAAATGAGTCAGGTTTGCCTGCGAAGGAAAAACCCACCTGGAAAGAACCAATACATAAAGGAGGGGGAAAAGGAGGGGTTTGGGAATTGAACACGGAAAGGGATGCCTGGGTTCACAAAAGGTTCTGGATCCAGGAAGGATTCGGGTCCAGGAAGGATCCAGATCTGGATCCAGGGAGGGTCCAGGAAAATTCTAGATCCAGGGAGGTTCCAGATCTGGATTCAGGGAGGATCTGGGTCCAGGGAGGATACAGGTCCAGGGAGGTTCTGGGTCCAGGGAGGAACTGGGTCCAGGGAAGTGCCAGATCTGGATCCAAGGAAGATCTGCATCCGGATCCAGGAAGGTTCTGGATCCAGAAGGGTTCTGGATCCAGAGAGGATCAGGATCCAGGGAGGTTCTGGGTCCAGGGAGGTGCCAGATCTGGATCCAGGGAAGATCTGCATCCGGATCCAGAGGGATTCTGGATCCAGAGAGAATCAGGATCCAGGGATGTTCTGGATCAGGGTCCAGGGAGGATCCAGCTCCGGATCCGGGAAAATTCTGGATCCAGGGAGGTTCTGGGTCCGGATCCAGGGAGGTTTTGGGTCCAGGAAAATTCTGGATCCAGGGAGGATCTGGATCTGGATCCATGGAGGATCTGGATCTGGATCCAGGGAGGTTCTCCACAAAATGCTTTCTCCATTAAAGTGGAAAATGAAGATTTTGAGGCAAGCCCAGCAAAGGTCAGGGAGAGATTCTGTAACAAACCCAAGTGGATTCTACAGAAGCTGTTTCCATGGACTGTGTAACCCTGGATTCCGTGGAATTCCAGGAGTTCATTTTGATCCCCTCTCTACCTGAACTCCCAAGCTGAGTGGTTTTGCCTCATTCCCAAACACCTTTAAGGACATTTTTTTGTCCAGCTCCCCATCCTCCTCTGGAATACCTCGGGAATATTCTGGGAACGTCTGAGTGCGGTTTGGCCCCTCCTGGGAGGAGGGGGATACCCACCACGGCCAGGTTCACCCAGGCTGTGGCCAGCTGGGTCAGGGTGGCATCCTCATCCTGCTCCTGCATCTTCTTCAGCTCCTTCCTGCAGGAAGCACAGAGGAAAAGCCGCTTCAGCACGGCCACGGAAGCTCGGCGCTGCTCCCCTCCGGCTTTCCGTGCTGGGAACGCGACAAACCCCGAGCATTTCGCCGGGAGAGGCCTGGCTTGGCTCCCTGAGGGAAGGCAGGAACGCGGGGAGGAGGATCCAGGGCTCCAAAAAGGTCCTGGGGGACCTGGGTCCGACCCCGAGGTGCAGCTCGGGCACCGGCAGGGCTCGGTGCCGGTTAAAGGGAAGGTGCTGGGTGCTCCCTTCTCCAGGCTCCACCCCACACACACCGGGAGAGGGAGAGGGGAGAAGGGGAAGAGGAGAGAAGGAAAATGAAAAAATGAAAAAAAAAAAGGAAAAAAAGGAAAAAAAGGAAAAAAAGGAAAAAAAGGAAAAAAAGGAAAAAAAGGAAAAAGGAGAAGGAAATTACAAAGGGGAAAAGCAAAGGAGGAAAAGGAAACTGGAAAGAAAAGGAAACTGGAAAGAAAAGGAAACTGGAAAGAAAAGGAAACTGGAAAGAAAAGGAAACTGGAAAGAAAAGGAAACTGGAAAGAAAAGGAAACTGGAAAGAAAAGGAAACTGGAAAGAAAAGGAAACTGGAAAGAAAAGGAAACTGGAAAGAAAAGGAAACTGGAAAGAAAAGGAAACTGGAAAGAAAAGGAAACTGGAAAGAAAAGGAAACTGGAAAGAAAAGGAAACTGGAAAGAAAAGGAAACTGGAAAGAAAAGGAAACTGGAAAGAAAAGGAAACTGGAAAGAAAAGGAAAATGGAAAGAAAAGGAAAATGGAAAGGGAAAGGAAAGGAAAAGGGAAAGGGAAAGGAAAGGAAAAGGGAAAGGGAAAGGGAAAGGGAAAGGAAAGGAAAATGAAAGGGAAAGGAAAGGAAAATGAAAGGGAAAGGAAAATGGAAGGGAAAGGAAAATGGAAGGGAAAGGAAAATGGAAGGGAAAGGCCCCAGTCCCACCTGGCCAGGTCGAGCCTGTCGAGCTTCAGGAGGATCTGGATCATCATGGCCAGGCTGCAAGGACACAGAAAGAGGGATTGATCCAGCTGGATTCACAGTCCCTGTGGGATGCAGCTCAGGATGGGCCCCCGGCACAGATTCCCAGAGAATTCCTGTCCCTGGCAGCGTCCAGGAAAGGCTGGACAGGGCCTGGAGCCACCTGGGACGATCCTGAAGGTCCCTCCAAGCCCGGCCACTCGGGCTCCCTGAGCTGCAGCTGCCCCCAGCTCCCTCCCTGGCACGGCTCCCTCATTCCCCACGGGAACCACGGCCCTGAAGCTGCAGGAAAAACCCCAAATCCCCGACAGCAAAACCCTCCAGGAGCCTCTGGATGCTTCCAAGGCTTCCCAGAGCTCAGCCAGTCCCTCGCTGCCCCTCTGGAGCGGGGAAAGCTCCGATCTCCCAACCCGGGGAATTGCTCTCACCACTCCAGGCTGTCCCCCTGGTGCAGCGCCCGCAGGGCGGCGTCGGGGTTCTGGTGCTGGAAGTAGACGGAAGCGGCCATCAGCAGGAAGGTGCTGTTGGCCACGTCCACGCTCCTGGCCATCCTCCTGTCCAGCTCTGCCACGACGGCGTCCCTGCGAGCCGGGAAAGTGCGAGTGCGCGGCTGGCCGGGGGTGGAACGGGGCAAAACGGGGTAAAACGGGGTAAAACAGGGTGGAATGGGGTAAAACGGGGTAAAATGGGGTAAAACGGGGTAAAACGGGGTAAAACGGGGTAAAACAGGATAAAACGGGATAAAATGGAATGGGGTAAAACAGGATCAAACGGTAGAATAGGGGGGAATGGGGGAAAATGGGGTGGAATGGGGTAAAATGGGATCGAATGGGGTAAAATGGGGTGGAATGGGGTAAAACAGGATAAAACGGGATAAAATGGAATGGGGTAGAATAGGATAAAATGGGATCAAGTGGGGTAGAATGGGGTAAAACGAGGTAGAATGGGATGGAATGGGGTGGAAAGGGGTAAAACAGGATCAAACGGTAGAATAGGGTGGAATGGGGTAAAATGGGGTGGAATGGGGTAAAACAGGATCAAACGGTAGAATAGGGTGGAATGGGGTAAAATGGGGTGGAATGGGGTAAAACGGGATCGAATGGGGTAAAATGGGGTGGAATGGGGTAAAACAGAGTAAAACAGGGTAAAACGGGGTAAAATGGGGTAAAACGGGGTAAAATGGGATGGAATGCGGTGGAATGGGGTAGAATGGGGTAAAATGGGATCAAATGGGGTAAAATGGGATAGAACGGGGTAGAATGGGGTAAAATGGGGTAAAATGGGATAGAATGGNAAACAGGGTGGAATGGGGTAAAACGGGGTAAAACGGGGTGGAATGGGGTAAAACAGGATGGAATGGGGTAAAATAGGATAAAATGGGATCAAATGGGATAGAAAACGGTAGAATGGGGTGGAATGGGGTAGAATGGGGTGGAACAGGATCAAATGGGGTAAAATGGGGTAGAATGGAATAAAATGGGGTAAAATGGGATAAAATGGGGTAAAATGGGATCAAATAGGGTGGAATGGGATGGAACGGGATGGAACGGGGTAGAACGGGGTAGAACGGGGTAGAACGGGGTCAAATGGGAGGAGCTGTGGCTGCTCCATCCCTGGCAGTGTCCAAGGCCAGGTGGGACGAGGCCTGGAACAGCCCGGGATGGTGGAAGGATAATCCCCAAAATCCCCCGCAGCCCAAAACAANCAAATGGGGTAAAACGGGGTCAAATGGGAGGAGCTGTGGCTGCTCCATCCCTGGCAGTGTCCGAGGCCAGGCTGGACGAGGCCTGGAACAGCCCGGGATGGTGGAAGGCGGCCCCTGGATAATCCCCAAGATCCCCCGCAGCCCAAAACAATCCCGAGATTCTGGGGATCCTGCCTTTTCCAGCGGCGCTGTCCCAGCGCAGAGCCCGGGAACGCTCCCCGCAGGGCAGGGCTGGGCCAGGCCTCACCTCTGGCTCTCGCTGGAGAGGAATTCTGCCAACATCCTCACGGCCTGCAGCTCCGGGCTGGCGCTGGCCTTGATCTCATCCAGGACCACTCCGTACTTCCTCTAGGAAAAGGAAGGAAAAAGGGAGGTTGGAGTTTGAGCGGAGCTAAGGGGGACCTGGAGGGATGGGACACAGGGAATCTGGGATTTTGGGGAGGAATTCCTCCCTGGGAGGGTGGGGAGGGGCTGGGATGGATCCAGGCCGCGGCTTGGGGACAGTGACACTGAGGGGGCTTTAAGGTCCTTCCAGCCCAAGCGATTCCATGATTCCCGTGACTCACAAACCGCAGCCGGGCTGAGGAGCCGCTGCGGCCTCACCTGGGCGATGTAGGCTCGGAAGAGGAACACGTCCCGCTCCACCTCCTTCTCGGGGCTGGACGGCTGCAGGGAGGGCAGGAAACAAGAAACCCTCAGGGCTTTGGACACGCACAACCCACCCTGGGCGAGCCCACACAAACGAGCCTCACACAGACACTCCTGGGGCCGAGCCGGCGAGCGGCGAGAGGCCCTGAGGGAGCCCCAAGCAGGCGCCTTTAAGGAGCCCCCAAGAGCCGCCGTGGGTCCCGGTCAGCGGCCCCCAAGCGCCGCCCGCCGTGCCTGACCTTGGCCCGCTGCGCCTCGTTGATGGCGGCCTGGTAGGCGCCGATGTAGAAGTTGTTCCTGAGGTCGAAGAGCTCGTCCACTTCCCCGGCCGGCGCCGCGCCCGCCCCGGCCGCCATCGCTCCCCCTCAGACACGTCCCCGGAAGCGCCCGCGCCGCCGGGGCTGCCGGGAGCCGCCGTCTCCATGGAGACCGCCGATGGCAACGCGAGGAGCGGATGCGTCATCAGAGCGACGCGTGTGGGCGGGGTCAGAGCGGGGCAGCCAATGAGCAGCCGGCGCGGCGGTGACGCCATCAGGGCGCGCCGGCGCGCACGCGGAGCGGTCATGGCGGGGTTCCGGGAGCTCGGGCTGGCGCCGTGGCTGGCGGAGCAGGCGAGGCAGGTGGGGCTCGTCCGGCCCACGCCCGTGCAGGCCGCCTGCATCCCCGCCGTGCTGCAGGGTGAGCGCCGCGGGGCACCCCCGCACCCGGGAAGGGCCGCTTCTGCGGCCAGTCCCGTCCCTGGAACGGATCCTCACGTTCCCCGTCCCATCCCCGGGAAAGATCCCTCGTGTTCCCCGTCCCATCCCCGGGAAAGATCCCTCGTGTTCCCCGTCCCATCCCCGGGAAGGATCCCTCGGGTTCCCCGTCCCATCCCCGGGAAAGATCCTCGTGTTCCCCGTCCCATCCCCGGGAAGGATCCCTCGTCCGTCCCATCCCCGGGAAGGATCCCTCGTGTTCCCCGTCCCATCCCCGGGAAGGATCCCTCGTGTTCCCCGTCCCATCCCCGGGAAAGATCCCTCGTGTTCCCCGTCCCATCCCCGGGAAAGATCCCTCGTGTTCCCTGTCCCATCCCTAGGAACGGCCCCTCACGGTCCCCGCCCCGTCCCCGGGAAGGATCCCTCGTCTTCCCCGTTCCGTCCTCGGGAAGGATCCTTCGTGTTCCCCGTCCCATCCCCGGGAAAGATCCCTCGGGTTCCCCGTTCCGTCCCCGGGAAGGATCCTTCGTCTTCCCCGTCCCGTCCTCGGGAAGGATCCCTCGGGTTCCCCGTCCCCGGGAACGGCCCCTCACGGTTCCCCCATCGCTCCCTCGGGACTCGCCGCTCTCCCCCCTCACGGATCCCGGCCCGGCCGCTGACGCTGCCCCGGTGCCTCCCGCAGGCCGGGACTGCCTGGGCTGCGCCAAGACGGGCAGCGGGAAGACGGCGGCCTTCGTGCTGCCCGTGCTGCAGGTGCTCTCCGAGGATCCCTACGGCATCTTCTGCCTCGTGCTGACGCCCACCAGGTACCGGGGCGGCCCCGGGGAGCCCCGCGAGGGTCCCGGGCGCGGCTGAGCCGTCTGTCCCCGCAGGGAGCTGGCCTATCAGATCGCGGAGCAGTTCCGAGTGCTGGGCAAACCCCTGGGCCTGAAGGACTGTGTGGTGGTGGGCGGCCTGGGTGAGTCCTGCGGGGGATCCCGGGCTGCTCCGGCCCCTCGGGGGGGTAGAGGGAGAATTCCACTCGCTCCCTGAGCTGGGAGGGAGCCGCGGGATCATCGCTGCGACCCCTGGCCCTGCACAGACACCCCGAAATCCCCTCCTGTGCCTCGGGGCGTGTTCCAAAGGCTCCTGCAGCTCTGGCAGCCTCGGGGCTGCGCCTGGGCACTGAATTCCCTCAGGGAATGAACCTTTCCCTGCTCTCCATCCCAAGCCCTTGGCTCGGCTCCAGCCCTTCCCTGGGTGCCATCGCTGCTCCCAGAGCAGAGCTGAACGTCCCAGCCCGTCTGGATTCTCCGCCGCCCAGCAGATCCCGCTGGGAAGGCGGAGAGCGGCATCCCCTGCCTGCTTCCGGGCCGTCTGCCCCGTTCCCGGCCATTCCCGAGGTTTTTCCCTGCAGACATGGTGGCCCAGGCCCTGGAGCTGTCCCGCAAGCCGCACGTGGTCATCGCCACCCCCGGCCGCCTGGCCGACCACCTGCGCAGCTCCAGCACCTTCAGCCTCCGGAAGCTGAGATTCCTGGTAAGCCCCCGCCCCTGCGTGGATTCCGGGGAATCCCAACGGGTTTCCAGCCGGGAATCCCGCTGAGGGAGGTGTTCCCCAGGTGCTGGACGAGGCTGACCGGCTGCTGGAGCAGGGCTGCGCCGACTTCACGGCGGACCTGGAGGTGATCCTGGAGGCCGTGCCCGCCCGCCGGCAGACGCTGCTGTTCAGTGCCACCCTCACGGGCACCCTGACGGAGCTCAGGGCCCTGGCTGCCAACAGGCCCTTCTTCTGGGAGGCTGTGTCCGAGTGAGTCCGAGCAATCCCGCTCCTTGCCTGTCTTCTCCTGCTTTTCCTGCTTTTCCTGCCCTGTGCTGGTGCTGCTGAGGCAGCTCTGGGCCTTTCAGGATATGGAAGGGCTGGAGCACCCGAGGGAGCTGGAGGAAAGGAGGCTCAGGGGGGACCCTGTGGCTCTGCACAAGTCCCTGGCAGGAGGGGGCGATTGGGGGGGGTCCCAGGGGACACCAGGACAGGAGGGAACGGCCTCAGGCCGTGCCAGGTGGGACATCAGCAGGAATTTCCTCATGGAAAAGGTGCTCAGGCTTTGGAGCCGCCCGGGGAGGTGTCCAGGGAAGGGCTGGATGTGGAGGGGGACGGTCACAGCTCGGGGAGGACGGTCCTGGAGGGCTTTTGCAGCCCCAGCAATCCAGGGTGTTCCCTGTTTCCCATCTCCCGCAGGGTGCGGACGGTGCAGGAGCTGGAGCAGCGGTACCTGCTGGTGCCCGAGGCAGTGAAGGACGCCTACCTGGTGCACCTGGTGCAGACCTTCCAGGACGAGCACGAGGACTGGGCCATCATCATCTTCACTAAAACCTGCAAGTGAGCGGGCGTTGCTTTGCTGGGCCCTGGCAGCGTTTTCCCATCCCTGGAAGTGTCCCAGGCCAGGCTGGAGCGCCCTGGGATAGTGGGAGGCGTCCCTGCCCGTCCCAGCTCTGTCCTGATCCATTCCCCTGATGATTTTCCTGGTTTTTTCTTCCTTCAAGGGACTGCCAGGTGCTGAACATGATGCTGAGGAAATACAACTTCCCTTCCGTGGCCCTGCATTCCATGATGAAGCAGGTGAGGGATGGGCGGGCCTGGCAGGTGGCTGCTTCCAGGTGGATCCCACGGCCCTCACGTGGAATTTTTTCCGTCACAGAAACAGAGATTTGCAGCTTTGGCCAAGTTCAAGTCCAGCATCTTCAAGATCCTCATCGCCACTGATGTCGCTGCCAGGTAAAACAGAAGCTCTCGCACCTGGATTTGTTTACCTGAAGCAGTTCAGCACGAGCAGACCCTCAAATCCCCCAATTTTGGGTGGGACAGGCTGTTCCCAGCCTGCCTAAGCTGTGGTTTGGAGCCTGTGGCTGCTGCAGCCCTGCCCTGGGTGGGGTTGGAGGTTCCTGAGAGGTTCCCCGGCTCTGGCAGGGAGCAGCTGCAAGGGGACAGGGAATTGTTTAACTCTGTGAGGAAAGAGTTTGTCCTCCAGTCAGCCAGTAAAGAGTCCATCCCTGCGAATCCGGGGCTCCAGGAATTAAACTGAGATCCCTGGGATAGAGGCAGTGTCCCTGCCCAGGGCAGGCCGTGGAGCTGGACGGGCTCTAAGGCCCCTTCCACCCCAAACCATTCAGGGATTTTATAATTCTATGATAATTAAGCTGGTTTTTAACATCTGGTGGGTTGCTTGTTTTGGTTTATTGTTTCCCCCTGCATTCCAGAGGTTTGGACATCCCTGCAGTCCAAGTCGTCATCAACCACAACACCCCGGGGCTGCCCAAAATCTACATCCACCGCGTGGGCCGGACGGCGCGCGCGGGTGAGCGGGGCCAGCGCGGCTGCCCCGGGGGCTGCCGGGGACCCCGGGAGGGGCTGGGCCCTGGCTGGGGCCGGGAGGTGTCCCAGGAACGTCCTCAGATCCCCTGGGATCGCTGGGATCCCGCCTTGGGATGGGTGAGGGTGGACCGCGCCGGCGTGGAGCCGCGCCGGTAATTAACGGGGTTTTCAGAGCAAAAAGAGCCCTCTGAGCACCCCAGGGTGGCTCCCGGGCACGGATGGCTTGGGAAAAGCTTGGATTCATCCCTCTCTGCCTGCCAGGATTCCCCCATCCCTGTTTTTCCCCGCTCCAGGGCGGAAGGGCCTCGCCATCACCCTGGTGACGCAGTACGACATCCACCTGGTGCACGCCATCGAGGAGGAGATCAGTGAGTGGGGCTCGGTTCCTGCTGCCAGGAGGTTCCTCTCCCGCCTGTGCCAAAGGCTTGGAAAAGAGCAGGAGCAGCTGAATCCCTGATTTCAGCTCCTGGGCGTGTCAGGCAGGGCCCTGTTTGTCTTCTTGGTGTTTTTAGTGGGGGAGAAATCACGTGGAGCTGCTCTTTATTAAAGCAGCTCCTTCTTCAACAGGCCAGGTTGCTTCAGCTTCAGATTCCCTAATTTTTTTTTTTTTTTTTTTGGGAAATAGACCAAATAATACAACATTTGGAGCTGTAAGGAATTCCAGGCAGAGGGGAGGATTTAATCCCTTGGAGGCTGAAGAAGTCACTGATCCCAGCGTGTAACAATCTAACATTTAACAACAGAACATAAAACCATTCCACTGATAATTCCAGGGACTGCGCTGGGATTTTTTTTTTTTGCCTTGAGGATTTGGGTTTTGTAACCCTGTCCGTGTCTCACCCTGGTTTAGAGCTGAAGCTGGAGGAGTTCTCCGTGGAGGAGCAGCTCGTGCTGGACATCCTCACCCAAGTGAACGTCACCAGGAGGGAGTGTGAAATCGTGAGTGTGTTCCCTGGAGATCCCGGGGGAATTCCCGCAGGAGCCCTTGGATACGTGGGGGAGGCTTGGTTTGGTTCTCTCCCCGTGGTTTGCTCTGGTTTTTCCCAGGTTTTCAGGGTTTTTTTGCTGCTGAGGGCGGAGGTTTCTGGGTCTGCAGCCGCACTGAGCTCCTTTGTGCTGCTCTTCCCATTCCCGACTGCTCTGCTGCCTTTTCCCTTTTCCAGGAGCTGGAGGGGATGGATTTCGATGAGAAGAAAGAAATCAATAAGAGGAAACAGATGATCCTTGAAGGGAAGGTGAGAGCTGCTGCTTTAGGAACTGCTCAGAGCTGATAAAACGTGGAAAAGGGAAGGGCAGTCCCTCCCTCACTGCTGGGCTCACTCCCCTTCTGGGAGGGGAAGGTTTATTTAAAATAATCCTAAAAAAAATATTCAGTATTGTGATATTGGAAAGATTCAATATTGTGATACTAGAAATACTCAGTATTGTGATATTAGAAATACTCAGTATTGTGATATTAGAAATACTCAGTATTGTGCTATTAGAAATATTCAATATTGTGCTATTAGAAATATTCAATATTATGATACTAGAAATATTCAATATTATGATATTAGAAATATTCAGTGTTACACTGTTAAAAATATTCAGTATTAGGATGTTAAAAATGCTCTGGAGAAAAGGGAGAAGGGGCTGAAATTTGGAGCCTCCTCAGTTGTGGGCACCTGGGCAGGGCCAAGGGCTTGTCCTGGGCCTGTCCCCCACATCCCGGGCCTGTCCCCAACATCCTGGGCCTGTCCCCCACATCCCGGGCCTGTCCCCAACACCCTGGGCCTGTCCCCCAATGCCCCGGGCCTGTCCCCCAATGTCCCGGGCCTGTCCCCAACGCCCCGGGCCTGTCCCCCACCGCCCCGGGCCTGTCCCCAATGTCCCGGGCCTGTCCCCCAACGTCCCGGGCCTGTCCCCAATGCCCCGGGCCTGTCCCCCAATGCCCTGGGCCTGTCCTCAATGTTTCTGGGCCTGTCCCCAACGCCCCGGGCCTGTCCCCAAAGTCCTGGGCTTGTCCCCAACGTCCCGGGCCTGTCCCCAATGTTTCTGGGCCTGTCCCCCCCGTCCCGGGCCTGTCCCCAACGTCCCGGGCCTGTCCCCAAAGTCCCGGTGTTTGCCCCTGCAGGACCCAGACCTGGAGGCCAAAAGAAAAGCAGAGCTGGCCAAGATCAAGAAGAAGAACAAGGAATGTCGGGAGAAGGTGCAGCAGAGCCTGGAGAGGAAGAAGCAGCTGCGGCTGAAGAGGAAATTGCAGAAGAGGATGGAGAGGAGGAAGAGGAAGATGGAGAAGGAGCAGCAGTGACATCCCTGGGCCTGGCCCGGATTGCCCTGGAATCGCTGCTGCTTGGGGAATATTGGGATTTAACACTTTAATATGAACATTCCTGACCTGAAATCAGTGCTGGGGAGAAGGGAAGAACCCCAGAATCCCGGGATGGTTTGGTTGGAAGGACCTGGAACCTCATCCAGTTCCACCCAGGTCGCTCCAAGCCCCGTCCAGCCCGGCCTTGGGCACTTCCAGGGATCCAGGGACAGCCACAGCTTCTCTGGGAATTCCATCCCAGCCCCTCCCCACCCTCACAGGGAGGAGTTTTGTTTCCCCCTGCACAGCTGGGGCCATTCCTGCCAGGCTGGGTCAGTCTCCTGGAGAATTCCTTTCCAGAGGATCTTTCCTTCCCGGAGCAAAGGAGAGGCCAGGCCTGGATTGCTGCGGGAATGAAGCTCCCCTGCCCCTGCCCCTTCCCTCCCCGGGGCTGTGATTGCCACTCACACTTGTTTGGATCAACAGATTCTCCCCTGAGCCAGAGCCTAAAAATACTGGGACAAGCTGAGCTCAGCCTCTGTCTGTGCCAGAGCCCGGAGTTTTCCGAGGGGGAAATTCCTGGAACGCACGGGAGGGCAGGAGATTGTGTCGTGGCTGACCCTGGGACTTTGGGAATCATCCTGCTTTTGGAATAATCCTTGTACATTTAAGGGATTTTCTGCCCCAGCTCAGGCTCCAGCCCTGGGTGTTCTCCAGAGGGAGAGCAGAGTCCTGGTTGGGAGACAGGGCCCCGTTTTCCTCAATTTCCAAGATAATTCCTGCACGGAAGAGCCCCAGGAGCAGGATTCCCTTGTTCCTTGTTCCATCCAGAGAAACCAGAGTGGGGTTTTGGGCTTCCTTGTGTGTGTTTGGGACAGGGTTAGGCTGGAGAGGGCTGAGCAATCCTAAAATCCACTTCTATTTCCCTCTGGAGACAAAAAAAATCCCAGATTTTGCCCAGCTTTGATCCTCAGTGCCTTTTCTTTGACTGAAACTCTGTTATTTCTGTCCTTTACAAAAATAGTGTCTGTGGCCTGTGCCCAAATAAATATTTATTGCCACAAATGCCTGGACATTGGAATTTTCGGGGAATCGTAGGGCCTCGGGGGTGGGCAGCAGCACTCGTGTGGAGATAAGGCGGGGTTTGGGTAAGGATTGAGCATTTTTGGGGGTGTTTTATCCCTCAGGGCAGCCTGAGCCCAGCTCCTGCTCCCTGATTTCCCTCAGGGATCCCTGCTGGTGTTTGAGGGCTGGGAGGGGACAGGTCCATCCCTGGTGTCCCTCAGGGGACTCTGGAGCTGCTCCTTTGTCCCAGGTGCCCTCCAGGAAGGAAAATCATTCCCTGCCCTGCCTGGGAGCAGCTGCGGCAGCGGTTCCATGCTTTTGGAATCCTGCAGCCTTGGAACGCCGGCCTGGGGGAGTTGGGTGGGGATGAAAAGCCTCCTTTCCCTGCCGCCACCTCCGCCTCGGCCTGGCCGGGGTTCCTCCGTCTCCTTCCCCCTGTGGCCCGCGGGGCTGGCTCGGGAAGCTTTATTCTGTTTTGTCTGGAAGCTTTATTCTGCTTGTCTGGAAGCTTTATTCCAAATTCGGGCTGGCTGAGCACCAGCGGAGGCTGCTCTGCAGGTTGGGATGGAGAGAAGCCCCCTGAATTCCTGGATTGGGAATTCCCTGCGCTGTGCCCGCACCCCCAGCCCCGCTGCCCTCGGCTCTGCCCCCTCCCCTCCCCCAGCCCGGGGTCTGGGGGCTCCCTGGCTGCGTTGCCATGGAAACTTCCCAATTCAGCATCGCTGCTGCGGCTTCTCTCACCTGGACCGGGTGGGGCCGCTGGAGCTGTGCTGGGTGCAGGGGGGGCAGTCCTGGACCCTCCTCATCCTCCCCCAGTCCTTCCTCATCCTCAGTCCTTCCTCCCCCTCCTGCAGTCCTGCACCCTCCTCATCCTCCTCCAGTCCTTCCTCATCCTCAGTCCTTCCTCCCCCTCCTGCAGTCCTGCACCCTCCTCATCCTCCTCCAGTCCTTCCTCATCCTCAGTCCTTCCTCCCCCTCCTGCAGTCCTGCACCCTCCTCATCCTCCTCCAGTCCTTCCTCATCCTCAGTCCTTCCTCACCCTCCTCCAACCCTGCACCCTCCTCATCCTCTTCAGTCCTTCACCGTCCTCATCCTCCCTCAGAGCTTCCTCATCCTCCCTCAGAGTTTCTTCACCCTCCTTAGTCCTGCACCTTCCTCTTCCTCTTCAGTCCTTCACCGTCCTCCTCCTCCCTCCGCGCTTCCTCATCCCCCCTCCGAGCTTCTTCACCCTCCTTAGTCCTGCACCTTCCTCTTCCTCTTCAGTCCTTCACCGTCCTCATCCTCCCTCAGTTTCCTCACCCTCCTTAGTCCTGCACCTTCCTCATCCTCTTCAGTCCTTCACCCTCATCCTCCCTCACTCCTGCACCTTCCTCATCCTCCCTCAGAGCTTCTTCACCCTCCTCAGTCCTGCACCTTCCTCATCTTCCTCCAGTCCTTCCCCCTCCTCATCCTCCTCCAACCCTGCACCCTCCTCCTCCTCTTCAGTCCTTCACCCTCATCCTCCCTCACTCCTGCACCTTCCTCATCCTCCCTCAGCGCTTCTTCACCCTCCTCAGTCCTGCCCCTTCCTCATCCTCCCTCAGCTCTTCCTCCCACCTTGCCAGGCAATTTTTGACACGTCACATACCAAGATTGGATTGGTTTTTTTGGGTGCATTTAAGGCAGTATTTGTCCATTCCCAGAGCATTTCCCCACCTCTGCCCCTCTCAGGGAAGAACCAACCCCTCCAAGGGGTCCTTCCCAGAGGTTTTCAGGGAGAAGGGAGCAGCTGGGACCCTCCTGGGCGAGACAGCACCTGATAAATGCCCCACGCCTGCCCTTCTGCTGCCCGGGGCCATGTGGGCGTGGGGACAGGCAGGTGACACTGCGGGGCACCCCCTCACACCTGGCGCCCGATGGGGCAGGAGAGCTCTGCACCCTCACGGGAACGAAGGCAGCTGCCCTGGAAATACGGGGGGAGACTCTGGGGCCGGGTTCAGTGTCTCTGTTGGGCCATTTCCCATGGCTCTGAATCCCACCCGGAGGATCCTCTGGGGCCAGGTTCGGTGTCTCTGCTGGGGCATTTCCCATGGCTCTGAATCCCACCGGGAGGATCCTCTGGGGCCAGGTTCGGTGTCAAACCCCACGGATCCACCTGCACCGCACCCCACCCGGAGGATCCTCTGGCCCCACGCTCCGAGCCTCTGCTGGGCCA
>VWPU01012635.1:18236-37643 GCA_013398955.1 Callaeas wilsoni
GGCCGGGGTTTGGTGTCTCTGCTGGGCATTTCCCATGGCTCTGAATCCCACCGGGAGGATCCTCTGGGGCCAGGTTTGGTGTCTCTGCTGGGCCATTTCCCATGGCTCTGAATCCCACTGGGAGGATCCTCTGGGGCCAGGTTCGGTGTCTCTGCTGGGGCATTTCCCATGGCTGAATCCCACCCGGAGGATCCTCATCCCACCCTCATCGTGCCAAAAACCCCACGGATCCACCTGCACCGCACCCGCCGCTGCTTTACCGTGCGCCGCTCTCTGCAAACACAAACTCTGCTGCTCTGAACACCCTAAAAAGCTGGTTTTTCTCCCAGGAATGGCCTTTCCCCGCTGCCCAGGCTCCTCCCGGGGCAGCTCTGCCGGCAGATGGCAGCTGGGGAGCTCCGGACACCTCGCTGCTGGCTCCAGTCCGTGTTCACTGGGAATTGCAGCTCGGGGCTGCTTGGGGGACACGGGGACGGGGGTGGACATGAAAATTTGGCTTCAGAAAGCCGGGAGGCAGCGCGGGGACGGGGCTGTCCCCAAAGCCTGCCCCAGCTGGGGGCTGCTGCTGGCAGGAACCTCCTGGATCCTCTCCCTTGGGCTGACCCCAACCCCGCTCCTCCATCCCAGCTCCTGGAGCTCCTCCACCTCCCCTGCTGCACCTCCAGACTCTTCCCAGCCGCTTTTTGCCGATTAAATCCCTTATCCACGGCATTCCCTCACCCAGGGCTCGCCTGCAGCTGCCCAGGACCTGTTGGACACTGGGACCGTCCCGGTCCCTCCCTGCCCGCCGCAGGACTCCAGGTGTGGCACAGAGGGAAGAAACCCCTGGAATTTTCTTCCTCCCGCGCTGAGCAAAGCTCCCTGCTGGCCGTGTTCAATCCATCCCCATCCCTCTCTCCTTCAGCAGCTCCCATCCCTGCTGAGATGTGGATTCCTGTCACCTCTGGCAGGGACAGCGGCTGTCAGGGAGATGAGGAGCTGCTGTGGCCTCGAAGGGAGAAGCCGTGAGCACAGCAGGAGCCGGGGGCAGAGCTCCATCCCTTCAATCCCTGCTCGGGATTCCCAGCGCCGCTCCCGAATTCCCAAACCTCGCAGGATGACAGGGTCGCAGGGGAGGTGGCACTTGTGCCACCCAGACACTGATTTGATGCCCCCTAACGAGGGCTGGGCATGAACATCTCCAGGTGAGAGGGAAACGGTTCTGCCTGGAGCCTGCTGGGATTTGAGCCCCGTGGGGTGGTGGGAACAGATCCCACCCAGCATCCCCATTGTCCCACAATTTTGGGAAAAACGAGCTGGACACAAGTGGGAGGAGCTGGGGTGCAGGGGACGGGAGAAAAGGGTGACAAGTGACATTCGTGGCAGCCTCAGGAGTGCCAGTGAACTACAGAGGGGACAGATGGCCTGGAATAGCTGGGGCTGGGACTGCAGCGGGACACGGGGACAGGGGGGGGGCCATGGGGACAAGGGTGGTGCCATGGAGATGGAGGTGGTGCCATGGGGAGGGAGGTGGTGCCAGGGGGATGGAGGTGATGCCACGCGGACAGGGGAGAGGCCATGGGGCGAGAGGGGATGGCGCGGAGATGGCGGTGGTGGCAGGGGGATGGAGGTGATGCCACGAGGCTGGAGGTGGTGCCATGGGGACGGGGGTGGTGCCACGGGGATGGAGCTGGTGCCATGGGGACAAGGGTGATGCCACGGGGATGGAAGTGGTGCCACGGGGATGGAGGTGGTGCCACGGGGATGGAGGTGATGCCACGAGGATGGAGGTGGTGCCATGGGGACAGAGGTGGTGCCATGGGGACAGAGGTGATGCCACGGGGATGGAAGTGGTGCCATGGGGACAAGGTTGGTGCCACTGGGACAGAGGTGACAGCAGCCTCCTGCCCATCCCACCTGGCCATTCCCTCCAGCTGCAGTGACAGTGGCACCCAGTGGATTTTGGGCTCTCTGCTTCCCACTGCCCCGGCTCACCCTGGCAGGGCTGAGCGATGCCAAGGGGCCCCGGGTGCCGCTCCTTTGGCTTCCCTGTCGGAGCTGCCCCACCTCCCGTGCCTCGTCCCCAGCACCATTCCAGCTGCTGGATTTTGGGAGGGAAGCTGAGGGAGGTGGAGATGATCAGCGCACATTGTTTTCCCTGCAAGCACCAACAATCCCCACAGCCCAACAACCACGATAATTATAAATTACTCTGGGAAAGGGCACTGGGAACCCTGCTTGGGTGTTTTTTTGGGGCCGTTTTCCGCCCCTCACACTGAATTCCCTGTCCCTGTGCATGTGGAAATGGTCTTGCAGGGTGTGCGTGTGTTTGGGGGTGTTACACGCACGGACTGTGCTGCCCTGTGCTGTCGAGTGTAAACAGAGCATTTCTGCACTAAAAATAACCTCTCCTCTGAGGAAGGGAGCAGCTGATCCCTGCAGCCCAGATGCAGGAGCTCAGCAGGGTTAGGTCACCTATTTTTTCATTAATGGCATTATTTAATTACAGATTCCCCCGAGCCTCATCCTCGGGAGCTCGGAAACAAAAGGGCCTCGTTGCTTCGCCTCCATCAAGAACTTGTTCTGATAAAAATTCAGGTATCAAAGGCAGGCTGTTAAATAACTTTGATGTGAGGCCATCTAACAGCACGGCAGCATCACCGGGGGCTTTCTGGGGAAGGGAATGACTTTTACCTCTTGTTTAAAATCTCTCAGAGGACTCCGAGATCACCCAGCGTGACCTTTTCTGCTCTTGGCTCTCCAGGCACCTCGGAGATGGTGGTAATTCAAGTCCAGCAGGGCTTCAGGGAGGGGAATTCTGTCCTCTGTGGAGGAGGAGGGATCAAAGCAGGGCTGGATTTGCATCTCTTGGCATCTCCCATTCCCATCTCCACCAGAACTCCGTTTCCTTGCGCTGGGCTGGGCAGCAGGGCCGTGTTTTGGGGCTGGATCCCCCCTTTCCGCTCTGCTCCAAGTTCTGTGGACAGGGGAAGGCTCCAAGATGTTTTCTCTGCTCATCCCGCTCTGCTCTGTGAACCATTTCCCCTTTATTAATGTTCTGTCTAGGTCTGCTGTGAATAATTAAGACCCTAATTTGCCGAAAGCACGAGGCCTCTGCGGGTCCCCGCGGTCGGGAGCGTCTCCCCCAGCCGGGAGGGTGCTGCGACGGAGCCGCCGGCAGCAGTTACTGCTGGGAGACACGGAACCGCAGCTCCGCCGCTTTCGGAACACAGGGCTTTCCCCTTCGGAAGCACAAAAATTATAAATAAGGCAGGCTGAGGGCTGGGGGAGGCACAGCGGGGACGCGTCGGTGCCGCTGCTCTGAGACGCAACCAGAATCCTTCGGAAATGGATGGAGCCGGCGCTGCTGCAACGGCTCCAGCGAAGCTGTCTCCTGGCTGAGGGCAGATTTGTGGGAATGGCTGCTGAAAAATGGGATTTCATTAGCCTGGGAGGAGGGAAGGCTGCGGAGGAAGGGCCTCCCAGACCCATCCATCACAGGGCCTGGCAGGCCTCGGGAAAGGCCTTTTTTAACAAACGCTGAGCACGGGACGGAGCTCATCAAGAATCCGCTCTCCGGATTGCTCCGGCAAGGCCAAGGATGGCTCCAGCACCCCTGGGAGGGGGAGAGGCACAGGGAACGTGGGACTCTTTCAGTCCTTCGCCCTCCTCATCCTCATGCCAAAGGGGCACGGCCGGGGCTGGCACTGCCTCAGGGAACAGCCCCAGGGAAGATCCCACAGAGCCCCAGACCGGGCTCCGAGTCCTGGGAGGAGGCAGAATCCCCGTGCAGGATCCCTGGGATCCATGAAGATCCCCCAGTCGGAGCTTGGATTGGTTGTAGATTCCTTCTCCTGTGAGTCACTGCATGATTTATAAACCTTCCTGCGTGACTCTTCCTGCGTGACTTCAGATCTCCTCGCATCATTTTCAGGCCTTCTCAGACGGTTTTTAGACCTCCTTGCATGATTTTTTAAACCTTCTCACAGGATTTTTAGACCTTCTCACATGGTTTTTAGACCTTCTCACATGATTTTTAGACCCTCTCACATGGTTTTTAGACATTCTCACACGATTTTTAGACCTTCTCACATGGTTTTTAGACCTCCTTGCACAATTTTTAGACCTTCTCGCACGGTTTTTAGACATTCTCACATGATTTTTAGACCTTCTCCCATGATTTCTAGACCTTCTCACATGGTTTTTAGACCTCCCTGCACGATTTCTGGACCTTCTCACCTGACTTTCAGAGCTCCTTGCATGACTTTTAGGCCTTCCCACGCTCAAACCCAGCCTCTCAGAGGGTCAGCTCCCTGCTGCAGGTCGAGGCGGAGTCCTCCAGGGTTGCTCTGAGGGCATCAAACACCGGAGGGACTGGCAGAAAAGCCGGTTTTGTGCCGTGCTGCTGCCCGAGCAGGCCCTGGGGCCACCAGCACGGAATTCCCTGGAGCTGGGGGAGCTCCCGTGTGTGCTTCCCTGGCTGGGAGTCCTGCCGGGATGTGCAGCAGCTTGATCAGGTGCTCCGTGCCTTGGGAAAGGTGACTCAGCCAGGTGTGGCACCCACAGGCCAAGGAGCAAGGCCAGGCTGGAATTTTGCTGCCAGAATTTAAGGATCCGTTCCCAGCTCCACCTCAGCCACGGAAGAGAAGGTGGTGGAGAGCACGAGGAACTTTTTCCCAGCTTTTTTTCTCTCCCAAATCCCACCCTCCTGCTTCCACACCAGTGACAGAGATGCAAAGCAAACACACCTTGCTTGGAGCTGATCTCTATTTCAAAAGAAGGTGCTCCTGGAGGGAGAAAATACCAACGCTGGCACGGGGTGGGAAACAAATCCTGAAAAATTTTTGCCACCCGCTCCCTTCCTTCCCTTCTTAAATACTCTGGAACAAAAAGTTACTACAGCAGCTCCAGCCCCAGACAGTTGTGAGAACACTTCATGCAACAGAACGAAAATAAGGTAAAAACTAACCAAGGAAAAAGCCCAGAGGAGAAGAGCTCTTCCCCGGCTCCGCAGCTCTGGGGATCTCCGCGTTTCCCCGGGAAAGGGAAGGGCTTTGCCGGGCCGTGATCCAGCACAGAGCCACCAGCAGCTCTCTCCCCGCTCCAGCAGATTCCCGAGGTGCCAGACCCGGATCCTGCCCCGACTTGCAGGCAGAGTGTGGGAGCTGCGGGCTCCTCTCAGGGCCTCTCCACAGGGAACGCTCCCGGGATTTCTGCTGCCTTTGCCTCATTTATAGCGGCGAAGAGGACAAAAAAACCAACCCCAAAACACATCCAAGCCCATCCACACTCCTGTAAGGTTTCAGCTACAGCTGCAGCCACTCCCACGGGCTCTGGGAATGACAGCGGCGAGGGACACAATTCCAGCTTTCCACAGGCCTCCCTCAGGCCTCGCTCCGTTCCAAGGGCTGGACACCACCTAGGATAACTCCCAGACTTCTGGGGTAACTCCCAAACTTCCCACAGACCCCTCAGGGCACCGGTCCCACCGTGCTCCCAACACCTCCTGCTCTCCTTGAATCCAGCTGGGAGCCGTCCCCGTCACCAGGAGCAGGACACGGAGCAGGACACGGAGCAGGACATCCCTGAGGGCTGCTTCCCAATAGAAAGGGGGGGAAAAAAAAAAGGAAAAAACCCAAGAGCAACTGTGACTTGCTCCATTTAATTTCAATTAACTGCAGCCCTCAGAGGCCAGGAGAGGTGCCAACCCAGCAGCTTGGTGGCCGTGCCCTGAGGGACGTCCCATTTCCCAAATTCACCGTCCCCAGCCAAGCCTCGGCCCTGCTCAGCTCAGAAGTTTTCACCAGTCATTAAATCCCACTGTGTTCAACTCATCCAGGCTTTAAACCTGCAGTTCTTCCCCTGGAGGAGCAGTGGGGAGGACACGGGGTCAGGGAAGTTCCCATCTCTGCTACCTGGGGATGCTCCTGACAGTGCCCGGCGGGACTGGATCCTGCTGGAAAGACACAGGACTGGGGAAGAGGAAAAGGAGGAACTTGTCCTGGCTGTGCTGAACTCCTCCTCCCTCCCTCCCTAGGCGGGGGAAACAGGCAGCTGATTTGCAAAAGGCAAGTGGTTTCCTAAAAAACTACGGAAAAAAAACCCCACCAAGGCTTGCTCAGCCCCTTCCCCCTAGAAAATGTAAAAACCTTGGAGACACAGTGTGGCAGCAGGGAGGTGGCAAGGCAGCACGGGCACAGCTGCCATCTCTGGGCCATGCCACGGCCATGGCAGGGGCCAGAGAGGTCTGGCTGGGACTCCAGGTGCTCCCTGGAGAGGATTCGGGAGTCAGGTGCTCCCTGGAGAGGATTCGGGGCTCGAGTGCTCCCTGGAGAGGATTCGGGAGCTTGGGTCCTCTCTGCCCTGCTCCGGGGGCTCGCTGGGCAGTGAGTGGCTGGTCTGGTGTCCACTCTGTCCAGGCAGCTGCTGGTGGGGTGGCAAATCCTGCCCGGACAGGCCTCGAGGCTGCTCCGTGACCGCGGGAGCTCTCGGTGCCCAGTCCCAGCTGAGGCTGCCCCTGCTCCGAGGGGGCTGCTCCGACTCTGCTGCTGCTGCTCAGTTGCTCTCCACCAGCTTGGCCAGTCCCTGCCTGAGCTCGCTGAGCTCGAAGATCTTCACATCCATGATCTCTGCCACCTTGGTGACCTCGTTGTGCATCTTCTCCCTCTCGGCCAGGCTCTCTGCCAGGGTCTGCTCAGCCAGGTGAAGGCGCTGCTCCAGCTCTGCGTTCCGGGCCTCCAGCTCCTGCCAGGGACACCCAGCACTGAGGCGGCTGCTCAGAGCCCCTTATCTCCCCAAACAGCCCCGCTGCCACCCCACACCCACGCGGTGTCCCCAGGGCTCCTTCCCCGAGGGCCGTCCCTACTCCGAGCCTGGCACTCCACGTGTGTGAGCCCTGTCCCCAGGCCCTGCCGGCGCTGTGAGGGTGTGGAACTGCAGCTCCCCCCACATGGATCCTCTCCAGGCTGGTGGGATTGGCTGTCTGGAGCTGCTCCTGCCATGGGAATCCGTGTGAGGCCCTGGAGCTCCGAGATAAGCAGGGGCAGTGCCCCAGAGAGGCACATCCTGCTCCGGCCGTGTCCCTGCCAGCCCCAGCTCTGCTCCCTGGCCAGCCCCAGCGGGAATTCAGGAATTCTGGGGGTGGAGGGTGACAGGACACCCCCAGCTCTGGCACAGCCCCGTGTCAGGGGCTGCTGGAAGTGCTCAGGGAAGCAATGGGAAGGCTGGGATTGCTGCTGGCTGCTCTCCGTGCCCCGCGTCACATCCCCGAGGGACACCGGGAGGGTGGCAGAAGGTGGAGACACGGGCAAGGAGCTATTCCCAGCATCCAGAGGGATGGCAGCTCCCTGGCATTCCCTCCAAGGAGAAGTGGGCACGGGTCTGGGAGCCGAGGTGCCCCAGAGGTGCCACCTTTACCTGCAGCTTCTGCAGCGTCTCCTCGCGCTCCCCCTCCGCCTCCCACCGGCCGCACTTCTGGCTCTTCAGCATCTGGATCTCCTGGAGCACAGCGAGGGAGAGCCTCGTGTCAGAGCCACTCCTCTGCCAGCAGGAACCGCTCCCAGCACCCAGCCGACGCCCCTTCCCTCGCTCCAGGCAGCACAGAACCACAGGCAGCTCCACGTTTTCACACCTCCCTTTCTGAGCTGCTTCTGCTGTACCTGGCTGAGAGCCCCCGCACAGCTCTGCCCCAGCATTTCTCCTCCAGGCCTGGGGAGGGGGCAGAGATCTCTGAGACAGGATCAGGAACCCCAAAACACCTCCCCTTCTCAATCCCTGCTTTGTGGCTTCATCCCTGCACCTGCGGAGGGGGCAGAGATCTCTGAGACAGGATCAGGAACCCCAAAACACCTCCCCTTCTCAATCCCTGCTTTGTGACTCCATCCCTGCACCTGGGGAGGGGGCAGAGATCTCTGAGACAGGATCAGGAACCCCAAAACACCTCCCCTTCTCAATCCCTGCTTTGTGGCTCCATCCCTGCACCTGGGGAGGGGGCAGAGATCTCTGAGACAGGATCAGGAACCCCAAAACACCTCCCCTTCTCAATCCCTGCTTTGTGATTCCATCCCTGCACCTGGGGAGGGGGCAGAGATCTCTGAGAGAGGATCAGGAACCCCAAAACACCTCCCCTTCTCAATCCCTGCTTTGTGGCTCCCTCCCTGCACCAGGCCAGCAGCCAGCCCAGGGATGTGCAAACCACAGAGATCCTCCCCACACGTCCCCCTCCTCCACAGCCTCTGTAATTAAAACTCTGCTTTAAATCATTCATTCATTTAAATGCTGCGAAAAGGAGAAGCAATTACCACACCAGAGGCCGACTGCCACTGCAGATGGCTGAGAGGGGAAGGGGTGAGAGGGCTCTGCAAGGATTCTCCACTCCAGGCTGGGGACACGGGAAACTCCCAGCACTTCCCTGGCCCTCAGCTCTGCTTCCCGGGGAGGGAATAACGAGGGGCCTGAGCTTGGAGCAGCTCCAGTGATGGTCAGGCCTGGGGGTGTCACAGTCTCACCTCATCCTTAGCCTTGATCAGCAGCTCCAGCTCCTCCAGGGTTTGGCTCAGCTCTTCCTTGTTGTTCTCGCTGGAGGAATCGTGAGTCCCCAGCGACTCCAGCTCCGCCACCTGCAAGGGGAGGCTCCCTCAGAGCTGCAGGAATTTCCCGGCTCCTCATCACCCACTGCCATTCCCTGCCATGTTTTGGCTTCCCTGCAAACCCACCTGGGTTCACAGCAGCTCCCACTTGGGGCTGTGAGGGAAAAAAATTCCTTCTGCTCTGCCTGGATCACGCCCAGAAACACTTTGTGGCTAAAAAACCAGTTTGGAGACTCTGTCTCTGCCTTCTCCAGGAGTTCTGCGCTTCCAGCACAGCTGAACTGGCTGACACCAAGCACTGGAGCCTCCAGCCCGAAGATCCAGCTCCATTTACACCTCTGGGCAGAGATTTCCAAGGAAAAGGGAGCTGCTGCAGCTCGGCAGCTGAGCTGGAAGGGTTTGCCCAAGCTTACTCCCCAGCCCTGAGAAATCCAGCTCGGTGGCTCGGATTATTCATGAGGAGGGTTCATTTTTAAAAGCTCGTTGGCGGGGCTGCAGCAGCTCCACTGGGGCCAGGCTCCCGCTGGGGCTGCCCTGAGCCCTGCAAATGCCTCCAGTGCCAAGGGCCTCGCTCAGACAGGGAGAGGATCCTGCTGTTCCCAGGAGCAGCTCTGGAGCCGTCAGGATCACAGGGTGGTGGCCAGAACCCACCAAAATGCTCTGATTTCGGGGCAATAATTGAGGTGTCTCACTGAGTTACAGCTTCTTCTGTGATTCTGCCAAGGCTCCAGCGTTGTCCTCCACCCGAGGCTCCCCAAATCCTTCCCTCCCTGCTCCCAGCTCTGGGAACAGCCACAGAGAGAGCAGGGGCAGGGAAAAGTCAGCCCGGCCCAGACAGCCCCAGAACCACCCCCAGACAGCCCCAGAACCACCCCCAGACAGCCCCACACCGAGGTCTCCGCTGCTCCTGCTGCACAGAGCAGAAAAATCTGTTCCAGGCAGCTCTTTGTGCCCGGCCCCAGCACTGGGAATCAGCAGCAGGCACAGGGAATCCTGAGGGATGGATGTTTACTGCACACCCCGGCCACACAACAGCCATGGAGTGCAAACAGCTGTTAATTGCTCTAAATCCCTGCTGGCTCTTAAATGAGCCATCTCCAAGCGAAATGGCTCCGTGCCTTCTTCTCCAGGGCTCCGCAGGCCTTTCCCAGCCCAGCCCCAGCTCTCCTAAAAAGCCTTTCCCAGCACTGCGGGGCTCTCCCCTCCCAGCAAAGCCACCCGTGTGACTGTCACTGCCCTGCCCAGGTCCACACGGCTGGGCTGTGACCTCCCTGCCGTTCTGGAGGTCAGAAGATCCCGTTATTCCAAGGGAACAAGGGCTTGTTTGTGCTGCGCCACCCGGCCTTCATGATGTTGCAGCTCGGATCCGAGCTAATTATAGCAGCCAGAGCAATCTTCATCCTTCCTGTCAGCAGCCACAGATTGCCCTGATGCCTGGCTGGGGCAAAGAGGCCTTAATCTTGCTGGAAGCTGGGAATTATTTCCAGAAAATCTGAAGGGAAGCCGAAACTCTGTGACTTTGCACTTTGGCTCCCTCCCCTTTCCCCGCAGGGACTCAGCACAGGCTGCAGAGAGGAGCTCCCCGATTCCACAACCTCGTTCCTTGACATGATTTCCCCGCCAGGCTCGTGCAGCACCCTGGATTTGATGGGAAAAGGGGGTCAAGGGCAGCACCTGGGCCGGGGTTTGCCCCCGAGCTCACCCGCTGGCGCAGCGTTTCCGTCTCCTCCTGGTACGCCGTCAGCTGCTTCTTCCACTGGTCCACGTTGGCGTTGGCCTCGTGCAGGGCGGCCACCAGCTTGTTGTTGTTGTCCTGGAGGCTGAAGAACTCAGCTTCCCACTGCACCTCGCTCACGGAGCTGTGGGAGAGAGCAGCAGAGGTTCAGCAGAGGCACGGAGGCTTCTCCCCCCATTCCGAGCGCTCGGCTCCCTGCTCTTCCTCCACAGGTTTCCCCTTCTTCCCAAATTTAAGCGCTTCTTCCAGCTCTGGATCTCCCCCTCTGCCCTTTATCCCTGGGTAATATCTGGCTTTCAGGCTTGAAGCTGCACAAACCACGCTGAGATTAATGGGGTGGGGGAGATCCAGGTACTCGAAAGGGGCTTTGCAACGTGGGATCGTGAATCCACTTCCAAAACCCGTATTAGAGCAGAGCTTGCTTTGAATGAAGCCCAGACTCAGGACACTTTGCTTTTGATTTAAAAATACCCTAAGTGTTCAGCCGGGAGCTTGACAGGAGCCACGGGGCAGAATCCAGCCCCAAGTCTTTTGAAGAGACAAAGAGAGGAAGCAGCAGGGACTTCGCTGGAACCATCAGGGGAATTAACACAAACGCAGCCCCGGGCCAGCTGGGAAAGTGTGAACATCTCCTGGTATCACAAACTACTGATCTGTAGATAACTGGCATCAACCCATCCCCGCTGCAGGCACAGAGCATCCTCCTTCCCACACCGCCTGAGCAGATTTCCAAGCTGGAATAACTTCCTGCTGGGAAAAGGGGAAACGAATCCAGTGGAGGGTTTGAGCAGCGGACACGGGGCATTACTCAGAGACCTGAAAGGAGTAGAACGGGTCGGAATTATTTGGGATGAGAAAGCCATGCACCAAATCCTGCCAGAGCAGAGAGTCTGGGACTCAGGAGCACTCGTGGCAGCCTCACCCTTCCGAGAGCATCTTCTTCAGCCTCTCCTTCTCCGTCGTTATCTCCACATCAGCGCTTTGGCTCCGGAATAATTTATCCTCCCCCGGCCCGTTGGAGCTGATGATGGGGCTGGGAAGTACCTGGGGGATGGAGGAGGGCTGGTCACGGCAGCACCGAGGCCCGGACTGGCCCTGCGGCCACAAAGCCAGCCTGGCTTCCGCGGGGCAATTCTCACTCCTGGCACCAGCTCGGGGAGAGCCGCGTTTGTCCCGGTGACAGCGGGGACAAAGCCCCTCAGCCAGGGCACAGGCGTGGCTCGGGGAGCTCTCCCTTGCACGGCGAGGTTGGTGCTTTGCGACTCCAGCAGTGCCACGTCCTCCCTGTCCCTGTGCCCACGCTGGGCTGGGGCCGGGATCCCAGCAGAGGAGGGGACAGATCCCAGTGCAGGGGACACCAGATCCCAGTGCAGAAGGGGACAGATCCCAGTGCAGGGGACACCAGATCCCAGTGCAGGAGGGGACAGGTCCCAGTGCAGGACGGGACACCAGATCCCAGTGCAGGAGGGGACAGATCCCAGTGCAGGACGGGACACCGGATCCCAGTGCAGGAGGGGACAGATCCCACTGCAGGAGGGGACAGATCCCAGTGTAGGGGACACCAGATCCCACTGCAGGAGGGGACAGATCCCAGTGTAGGGGACACCAGATCCCACTGCAGGAGGGGACAGATCCCAGTGTAGGGGACACCAGATCCCACTGCAGGAGGGGACAGATCCCAGTGTAGGGGACACCAGATCCCACTGCAGGAGGGGACAGATCCCAGTGTAGGGGACACCAGATCCCACTGCAGGAGGGGACAGATCCCAGTGTAGGGGACACCAGATCCCACTGCAGGAGGGGACAGATCCCAGTGTAGGGGACACCAGATCCCACTGCAGGAGGGGACAGATCCCAGTGTAGGGGACACCGGATCCCACTGCAGGAGGGGACAGATCCCAGTGTAGGGGACACCGGATCCCAGTGCAGGAGGGGACACCGGATCCCAGTGCAGGAGGGGACACCAGATCCCAGTGCAGGAGGGGACAGATCCCAGTGCAGGGGACACCGGATCCCAGTACAGGAGGGGACACCAGATCCCAGTGCAGGAGGGGACACCGGATCCCAGTGCAGGTGGCCTCACAGCTCCCAGCCATTCCTCCCTCCCGCCTGGACACAGGGAATTCTCTGGCCCTCAGCCCCCCTGAGAAATGCCATCGGTGTCACAGCCTGTCACACGAGTCTCGTGGCCGGGCCCAGACCTCAGCTGCTCAAAGTGCCCTTTCCAGGGGGTTGCTGAATTCCTAAGAGGATTTTCTTGCTGTTTCTCAGAGCAGTGGGAAGATTTAAGCTCCAAACACAGACCTGGGTTCAGCTCAGCTGGAATTCAGACACCAGGGGACATTCTCAGGGAGAAAAAGCTGTCATTGCTCGGGGGACTGTGGCACTCATTTTCCAAAGGTGTGGGAGAAGAAACAGCCTCTGGCCCTACAGTTTGTCCTTCTCCACAGCTCCCTGTTCCCGCACACTTCAGAAGCTGAGGCAGGAAGGGGCAGGAGTTTCCTCTGGTGGTGTGAAACTGGGAGGAGCTGAAGATGCTCCACGCTGCTGCGTCTCTTCCATTCTCCACAGGGACACACCCTGGGACCGGGGCTGCTAAATGGGATGGGGATTGGCCCTAAAAGGTACCAGAGGACAGGGAAGAGATGCTATTCTGGGAATTCCCCAGCCCAGAAAACGTGAAGCATGAGGAAAGTAGCACAGATGCAGAAAATGAGGGAGGCCTGATTTAATTTCAGGAGACAGATCCGCTCTCTGCTCACTTGCAAACAGGCACACGATCAATTATTCAGAGATGAAACTCGTGTCTGAAGCCCTGCTAATGCACGGCCCGGGAATCAGCAGCTGGGACAGCGGGAGAAGGGACGCTGGGGAGGGCAGGAATGCGGGACAAGCCGCGCGAGCCCACGCGGCAGGGACACCGCATGTGGCACTGTCACTGCAGGCAGGGCCCCGCCGTGGGCAGGCAATCCCACCCGGAGAGGGCAGAGGGTTCAGCTCTGGCACTGCTGAGTCAAGGCAGGAGAAGGAGCAGAGCCCTGGGCCAGTTCCCTGATCTCTGTCTGACCTCCCCAGCCTCGTCTGCCAGGTGCCACCGCAGCACAGGGGACAGGAGCGTGCCCTGCTGGGGCACCTGAGCAGCTCTGCCTGCCACAAACAGTGGGACAGGGAGAATCTCTGCTCCCAGCCACGGCAGCTGGGAGATGGAGGCTGCAGTCGGCCAGGAATCTGTCTCCGAAAGACTCCAAAAACTTTATTTCTAGGAATAATCTACTCCCTTCTTTACCTGCCACCCATTAGGGCTTGGAGCGAGCCAACATTCAGGCGGATTTCCCCCATTTCTGCACCCCACATGACATTTCCAGTCTCTGCAGAGCCACCACACCTCCCTCTTCTCCCCGCAGGCCAAGGTACTGTTCACACTCCCTCCTCTGCTGCTGCCTTCCCATCTGTGCCCATCCCAGGGAACGCCGTGTCCTCCATCCCACTGCTCCCCTCCTGCTGCCAGGAGCCGTGGGCAGGGCAGAGCCACCTCTGGAGCTAAACTCCCTCGGAGGGCACCTTCGGCACCAGCACTGAGCTGCTCCTCCACGGGCAAGAGCAGCCCAGAGCTCTCCACAGCTCCCATTCCAGTGTAGCCAGCAGGGAGACTGCCAGTGGAATGATGTGGGAATGAGCTGTGCTGGGCTCCAGCTTTCCCGCTGAGAAAAAGCTCCTGCAGCCTCAGAAAAGGCAGGAAAAGTGATTGGAAATGAGAAAAACCACCAAACAAACAACAAGAACAACGAATTCCAACCACCACCACCATCACGAGAAACGCCCACGCCCCTGCGTGGCTTTGTGAGATATGGAATGGGTCTGACGGCTGAACTGGCGGAGAGGGAGGAGTGGGAACCTTCCCAGGAGCTCCACTCCAGCGCCAATTCATTAATTAATCTAATTCATGTGACCTCAGGGCCACTGGTGTCACCAAAACTACCGTCCAGCCTGGCTGGCAATAAAGCTCAGGGAGAGAACGGGATGAGGGCACCACCAGGACCATCCTCTCCCCTTTTCCTCGTCCCTGTTCCCAAGCATTACCTGGTGGGATGTGATGTTCAGGGCGGGATTGGTCAGCTCTGTTTTATCCTGGGACTTCTCCCTGGCCAAACGAGCTGCTTCCTTCACCTCCTGGAATTTCTCTGCAAACTGGAGGGGAGGGGAAAAGTCACCGTGGGGCTGTGCTGAAATGTGGAACAAGCAGGGCTGATGCCCGGCTTCCTCCTCTGTCTGCAGCTTCATTTAAAGTGCTTTTAAATTTCTCTTGAACAGTAAAATTCAGGGAATAACCCCTGAATTTGGCACTCAGGGCTTGCAGGTTCAGCTAAGCAGCAACGACAGAAACAGGGCCTGCACACTCAGCTCCATTTGTGATGCTCAAAGCACTCTGCAAACGCGACTTTAAAGCTGTTTTTAATACCTCTGCACCTTGAATTACATTTCAGCCCGGTGAGAACAGCATTACAGCAGGTCCCTAAGGATTTTCCCCAGAGGCTGAGCTCCCCTCAGGGTTTCCAGAGGTTTCCCTGCAGCGTTACCTGGGACAGGTGCTGCTCCGAGGCAAAGCCCAGCCCGTACACGGTGTTGGCTCTGCTGTCAGCCCATTGCCCGAATTTCTGGGATGTCTTTGTGAAGGTCATGTTGGGGGTGATGGTGCTGTTGATGATTGCCTGTGGAGAGAGTGGGAGTCAGAAACCCCCAGGCTGCTGCCCTGGTGTGGGACTGATCAGGGAATGGTTTGGGTTGGAAGGGACTTCAAAATCATCTAATTCCAACCTCCTGCCATGGCAGGGATGTCACTCACTGGACCACCGTAATCCCTGAGAACTCTGGGAATTAGGGGTAGAAATCCCTGGCTTTGAATTTATAAAACAACAGTCCAGGTTTTTGGTGACCCAAAGTCTGACTACGTGACGCGAACGAATCTTAATCATCTTTTCTACTGAAAAAGGGAAAAGAAAAAAAAACCACCTCAGTACCACCAGCTTCCACCACTGCTGGAAAAAATGATGAGAGACAGTTTGTCTCTGGGGCCTCAACAGCTTCCTGATGTTCTCCATTTTCGTGGCAAGGAAGGGGAAAAATAAAAGGTTTAACCAGCTCTCAGGACAAGCTATTACACAACCCTCTCTGCTGGGCAGGGGAGCAGCAAAATCAGCTGCCTGGAACACTCTCTGCCATCACAGGGCTTCAGGAACCAGCCAGGAAAATGCCCATCAGGAAGAGTTTAGGGAGAGTAAATCATCTTTTGTGGAGGTGACTTCACCTCTGAGCCTCCCTCAGCCTCTGCTGTTTCACCGTGTCTGCAGGGCTGGGTTTAGCACAGCACAAAAGCTCTCAGAAAAAGCTTCTGCCAGAGGAGAGCGGGGGAAGAAGGGCCAACATCAGACCCCGGGGCACCTTTTTGATCGCCAGTGTCACCAAACACACCTGGCAGGGGACGTTTTACCTCCCACCCCCTGCGGGAAGGCGCAGTGCTGAGAACAGCCTGACCTGGCACCAAAACCATCCACACCAGGGCAGCTTTGGGCTGGGGCAGAAGCTGCTTTTGGGGGGGAGAAGCTGCTTTTTGGGAGGGAGAAGCTGCTTTTGGGGGGCAGAAGCTGCTGTGGGGGGGGGGAAGCTGCGTTTGGGGGGCAGAAGCTGCTGTGGGGGGGGGGAAGCTGCGTTTGGGGGGCAGAAGCTGCTGTGGGGGGGGGGAAGCTGCGTTTGGGGGGCAGAAGCTGCTGTGGGGGGGGGGAAGCTGCGTTTGGGGGGCAGAAGCTGCTGTGGGGGGGGGGAAGCTGCGTTTGGGGGGCAGAAGCTGCTGTGGGGGGGGGGAAGCTGCGTTTGGGGGGCAGAAGCTGCTGTGGGGGGGGGGAAGCTGCGTTTGGGGGGCAGAAGCTGCTGTGGGGGGGGGGAAGCTGCGTTTGGGGGGCAGAAGCTGCTGTGGGGGGGGGGAAGCTGCGTTTGGGGGGCAGAAGCTGCTGTGGGGGGGGGGAAGCTGCGTTTGGGGGGCAGAAGCTGCTGTGGGGGGGGGGAAGCTGCTTTTGTGGGGCAGAAGCTGCTGTGAGGCTGCGCGGTGCCAGCAGGGCCCGTGCCCTACCTTGGTGCCCCCCACGCTGATGATCCTGTACACGCTGCGCGTGGCATCGTAGAAGTAGGAGACGGTCAGGGCGTGTTTGCTGGCGGGGATCCAGTTCCTTTTGGTGGCAGGGTCGATCTGGAAAACGTGGGCCCTGGTGCTGAAGATTGGCTGCTCCCTGCAGGACAGGAAAACAGGGATGTCAGGGCAGGGGGAAGCTGAGGGAAGGGGGAAGTGCAGCGATTTCCTGCTGCTGGTGTTGCACTCCCTTCCCGTTATCCCAGACACCGCTCCTGCTGCTCCCCGTTATCCCGCACACTGCTCCTGCTGCTCCCCTTCCCGTCATCCCGGACACCGCTCCTGCTGCTCCCCGTTATCCCGCACACTGCT
This sequence comes from Callaeas wilsoni, assembly GCA_013398955.1. Taxonomy (NCBI): domain Eukaryota; kingdom Metazoa; phylum Chordata; class Aves; order Passeriformes; family Callaeidae; genus Callaeas; species Callaeas wilsoni. The sequence continues at coordinate 35,032 of VWPU01012635.1, forward strand.
CCTGCTGCTCCCCTTCCCGTCATCCCGGACACCGCTCCTGCTGCTCCCCGTTATCCCGCACACTGCTCCTGCTGCTCCCCTTCCCGTCATCCCGGACACCGCTCCTGCTGCTCCCCGTTATCCCGCACACTGCTCCTGCTGCTCCCCTTCCCGTCATCCCGGACACCGCTCCTGCTGCTCCCCGTTATCCCGCACACTGCTCCTGCTGCTCCCCTTCCCGTCATCCCGGACACCGCTCCTGCTGCTCCCCGTTATCCCGCACACTGCTCCTGCTGCTCCCCTTCCCGTCATCCCGGACACCGCTCCTGCTGCTCCCCGTTATCCCGCACACTGCTCCTGCTGCTCCCCTTCCCGTCATCCCGGACACCGCTCCTGCTGCTCCCCGTTATCCCGCACACTGCTCCTGCTGCTCCCCTTCCCGTCATCCCGGACACCGCTCCTGCTGCTCCCCGTTATCCCGCACACTGCTCCTGCTGCTCCCCTTCCCGTCATCCCGGACACCGCTCCTGCTGCTCCCCGTTATTCCGGACACCGCTCCTGCTGCTCCCCTTCCCTGTCTCCTTCCCGGTGTCCCAAGTCCCAGCCAGCCCCTCATGAGGCAGCAGCTCCCCACTGTCCCCGCTGGTGTCACCTCACACCCCTTTTATCACGACTCTCTGGCATTCCCGTGAGCTGTTTTTCCAAGAGTTCTGGGTTTCTCCCCCAGAGCCCTCCACATCCCTGGCACTCCTCTACATCCCAATTTTAGAAGCTGGGGGAGAAGCTGGAATCATCCTCTGCTGATGCCTGAGCGAAGGAAAAGCCCGTGGCTGGTTGTGCCTCCTCCTTCCCCACCACCCCGTGTGGTGACAGCAGCTCTCGCCTTCCACCGACCTCGGGCCTGGAAAATCCCCCTGGCACAAAACCAGAGGGAGTCCCACTCCAGGCACAGGTTTGTCCCTCACTCCAGAGCTCGTCCTCTCCTGCACGCTTGAGACAAGTCCTTGCACCCAAGGACGGGCACAAAACTTGCAGGCAAAAGCACAAAAAGACTCCCAAAATCTCGTTTTTGGGGCACAGCTGATGGTGCCTCACAGCCCAGCCACTGGGGCAGGGATGGAGGGATGGATGGAGCATGGAGGGATGGATTGATGGAGGGATGGATGGATGGATGGATCCAGGGATGGATGGATGGATGGATCCAGGGATGGATGGATGGATGGATCCAGGGATGGATGGATGGATGGATGAGATGGATGGATGGATGGACGGATGGACGCACAGACAGGAACTGAGCACAAAAAGCTCCTTCCCCTCAGCACAGCTCTTCCTCCCCTGACTCACGCCTGGGAAGCACATCCTGCAGCCAGGGCTCACATCCCAGGATTAAAGCAAGCCCCCCCATGAATTCAAGGAAACTCTTCACCTCCCAAACGTGCAGCTGCTGCAAGCAAACCCCGAACGCAGCACTGCCGGGATTTTGGAGCCAGGAATATCCGAGCTGAGCAGAGATGCTGCACCTCAGGGATCAGGATGTAACCGGAGCGTTCCAGGGGACAGGAAGGAATGTTTTCCATGACACAACAGCCCAGCTGCACCAGGGCTCGGGGGATTCCTCTGACTCTGGCTAAACCCAGGGCAGTGGCCACACTCAGCGCCCAAACCCAGTGAAATCTGATGTGCTGGAACACCCCCAAACCCCCCTGGCAGCTGCAAGGCACAGGCACAATCCTGCTTTGTGGAGCTCCCCAAAATCCAGACTCCTGCGATTCCTTCCCATTCCAACTGCTCCCAGCTGCCGTGAACAGCCTGTGGTGTCAATCCAAATGCACCTTTTGGCGCTTTCCAAAACCAGCCCCAAAACTTAGCAGGGAATATTTTATTTCCTTCCCACCTCCCAGTTCCCAGCCTGTTCCCAGGTGACAGCCCTGACTCACATCTCTTGTGACAACACGAGGGTCTCCACATCCTCTCTGCCTGGAGTTTGGAACGAGATTCAAATTTTCCAGGCTCCATTTTTACACGGATCATGACTTATCTTTGACACACGAAAACCCCGATGTTTCTGCCCCTAAACCCCCACATCCTGGGCTCATTTTGGAAAGAACAGAGGCAGGACTTTACCGAGTTGCTGACATTTGTTAGTAAGGGCAAGAGGCTACGGGCCCGTGCGGTTAGTGGGTGTCCCCTCTCCAAGAGCTCCTCCTCAGGTGTCTCTCAGCTGCTCTGAGGCTCCTTCCTGGTGCTGCCTCCACAGGGATTCATTCCCTAGTGATGGAAAAGTCCAGCTGTTATTCCCCACACAACCAAGGCACCTTCAGGGGGCTCCGTCTGCCCCGAATGTTCACGGAGCTTCTCATCTGCAACGATTTCTCGTCACTGAACAGGGCTTTCTTTCCCTGTCATGGGAGATAATTGGGTGAGCCGTGCAACTGGAGCGAATCCCTTTGGCAGCAGGCGCCGGCTGTTGGGAGAAGGCCACGGAGGAGCCTGGAAGGCTCCGGCATTTCCAGTCGTGCCCACGTGATGCTGCTGCCTGACGGAAAACCCTCCTGGGAGATCATTCCTTGGGCACAGCAGCTGTTCCTGGGCTCCCTGACTGCCCAGGAGTCCTGTCCCTGTGCTCCTGTCCA
>VWPU01012636.1:0-2500 GCA_013398955.1 Callaeas wilsoni
GCTGGGTGCTGAGCAGGGCTGGCGCCCAGCAGGGCTGGGTGCTGAGCAGGGCTGGGTGCTGAGCAGGGCTGGGTGTGGAGCAGGGCTGGGTGCTCAGCAGGGCTGGGTGCTGCCCTGGCTCCCGAGTTGCTGCCATTCTCCACAGCCGAGTGCAGCAGTGCAGGAGCAGCTCCGGAGATGTTCCGCTCCCCCTGTCAATGTGTACTTGGGGAGTCCTTAATCCACGGGTCGCTGACGTGATAAACAATAATGTCTCTTTTGGAGCTGTTACGACTTATCATGTTAATGGGCACTTAGGGAGCCTTTAATTGGTGATTTGTGCATGCACTGTCACAAAATTTTAAAACACATTTACCATCATTTCTGGGGTGTTTTAGAAGCACCAGTTCACTACACTGAGAGATGAACAAGCAAACCCACCTCGAGTCCCCTGCCCCGCCTGCTCGCCTGCGGCGTCGGGCTCTGTCTCAGGAAGGGGCTGTTGCTGCCTTTGTAAAATCAAAGGTAGTGGCATCAAGAAGTTCCTCTTGCCAAGCTGCTCTGGCAGCGAGCCCAGCAGGTCCTGGGAGGTCACTCACCATGGTTTGCCTCTCCAGCAGCAAACTGGTCCTGCAAGGGATTCCCTGTGCTGTCGGGAGCACAGGTTAAAAAGTCATAATGCTGACAGCTGTACAAGCATCCATCCCAAAGACCTCATCCCTCGTATTTGGGGTTGAATAGCAAAATAAAGAAACATTCCTTACTACCAGGAACTCTCTCTGCTCTGCCCACCCTGGGGCAAAGGGCTGAGCTGGGGAGCGGTTCCTGCTCTCGCACTGGGGTCACTGGTGAGCCGAGCCACCTGCGGCAGCACAGATCCCAGAACTGCGGGTTCACCCTCAGGAATAGCTCACCCTCATGGACACGTTCACCCCACGGACACCAGACCCCACTCTAAGGCGCCCGGGGGGGTTTGGCTGTGGGACCCCCAGCACTTGCCAAGACCATGGGTGCCGCTCCCAGGGTGGGGAGTGCCAGTGCTGGGAGAAGCCATAATTAACGGCACCTGTCACGGCTGTCAAGTTCTTCGTCATTAGGAATAAAGCATGTCAATGCCTAATTAAAATTCTGCTGATTTTTGAAGCGGTGCTTTCTAACGAGAGCTCCCATCTGCAGCGATGGATCCGCTCAGCCCGGTGCCCTCGCTGTCTCCAGGTGAGTTCATGTCTCACTCTTCCCAGCTCTATTTTTTCCCTACCTCTCCTCCCAGCCCGGCTGGTTCCAGGAGCAGATTGAGCCAGAGGACTGTAACTGATGGAGTTTCCATAGCAATGCTCTTCGTCACCGCTGTGCCATTTCCAGCTCTGCCTCCAGCAGATCATACTCTGCTTTCTGCTGATCCAAGGAGCTGACTGGGAGCAGCCCGGAGAGCTCCTGGCACCGGGAGCCTGGCAGGGCTGAGATGGGCACTGCCTCACCAGCCACCAACGCCCAGGAATACATCCCGGTTCTCTCTGACCCTGCTGCCACATGTCCTCAACCTGCAAGGAAACATCCAGAACAAAGGAATGGAATCCATCACCTGGGGCTCAGCACTGACCCTGCTGCAGTCCCTGCGGGGAGCTGGCACTGAGGGTCACCCCTTTGTCCCCATTCGCTCTGGCAGGGGGGCAGGGGGGATCAGGAGCCGCTCCGAGGGGTCCCTTACACGTGTTGCATGTCACACGTGCTCAGCTGAATGAGCTGGAACGAACAGGGGCTTCCAGGGAATGCTGAGCGCTGGATGTTGTCCTGCCAACGCGAGCTCGTTCGACTGAGCATCATTTGGCAGCTCGGGAGGGAAAGAGCCTGATAGAGTCTGAAAAATTCATTGAAACGTTGGGCTCCAGCCAGAGAGAAAACATCGCTGAATGGCAACATAAAAGGAAATTGTCCCATAACATTCCGAGAGCACTTCAGTATTTGTCCTCTTTATTTTAAAGTGTCGAGGATCTTTGGGAAACACTCTGGAATGGGACTTTTATAGATGGTCTAAATTAAACTTCACTTAATATTATAAGCAATAAATCCTCATTGTCAGGTTTTGTTTAGCGGGTATAAAAATGATTGGTGGGAGCTGTAGCTTTTCCTGAGACTGGAAGATCAGTGTTCTCACTGTGCAGTCTGTCCCCAGCTGTGAGACGTGTCCCCAGCGGGTGAAACATGTCCCCAGCCCCGGGCTCATCCCAGTGGCTCCACAGGCACCTGTCCCCTGCACAGGTCATCTCCAAATCCTGCTCCTGCAGAAAGACGAGACAGGAGGCTCCCAGACTTCTGGGACAGATGTTTGTTTTCATGTGATTCCATGAGCTGGAGCTTTGAGGAAACCAAGAGGAAGACCCCAGGCAGCCACAGGCTGTGGAGACTCCGAGGGGTAAAGGAGGCTGGGAACTGCTATTTAGGGTCTGTCACATAGGTGGGTGCTGAGGGTAGCAGGGAAATTCCCCACACACCACAGCCCGAGGACACCTTGGACTCTATT
>VWPU01012636.1:5000-47351 GCA_013398955.1 Callaeas wilsoni
TGGCGGTGGCACACCCACACACCCAGTGTCACCATGGCGGTGGCACACAGACACACATACTGTCCCCATGGCAGTGGCAGACATTCACACAGCGTCACCATGGCTGTGGCGCACACACAGTGTCACCATGGCGGTGACACACACACACAGTGTCACCATGGCGGTGGCACACACACACACACAGTGTCACCATGGCAGTGGCACTCACACCCCACCACACAGTCCCGGATGGATGTACCGGCCCCGCCGCTCCCCCTGTCCCGGCCCCGCTCCCCCGGGGCTCCCGTGTCCCTCACCCCGCGCCGGCCGGGGCTGAGCGGTGCCGGAGCTGCCGGTGAAATGTCAGTGGGCAATTTTCCGCTCCTCTACTCCTCCACGTCTCCTTTTGTTCGTGTGCTGGGAAGCAGAGCGTGAGCCCTGCCTGGGTCCTGGCTGGGGTGGGAGGTGCAGGATGTGGCCCCAGGCTCGCGGTGGGGCCGGTGCCAGGCACACACTGACCCATGCCCCGTGCTCGCCATGCTTGGCACCACCGGTGCCACCACTAAACAGAATTTGGAAGAAATAGAGTCCTCTTACTTCTATGAATTCTTATAAATTATAGGGAGATGAGAATATTTTAATATCAACCAGAGTATTTCAAGTACAAAGAGCTGTTCTGAAAATGTATTGAATATTTTTCCACTGATGTTTAGTGTCTGTAAGATTCCTCAGGGAGTTTACAACAAGTGGAATACTTAAGGATATAGTGCCATAGGTTCTTTCAGTATTTTCTTTTCAAGGAAAGTAACCTCTGAATTATCTAGGAAGTACATGAACAACATGAAAGGAAGATTATGCACAGAAAGAAAAAAATATGCAGAGAATTCAATTATGCAAAAAAAGTGATGTGCTTTGCTTAATTCCCCAAACACATCCCACGCAGTAGTCACGGCAGCAGCCCTCGGTGCATGCAGACAAGGTTTCCAGGTCACCCTCCCTGGCTCTTTCTGATCATTCCTTGTTCCCACTGCTCTGTATTGCAGTGCTGACAGGATCAGCGTTCGTTTATGTCCTTCTCCTGTGCTGTGCAGGGGTAGGGAACCCAGCAGCACCCAATTCTGGAGAGACTCTGGGCAGAAAATCCCCCTATTTCTGGAGCTCTGGCTCGAGGGATCCAGAGCAGATGAGTCACAAGCCCTTGGATGGGAGGGGAGGTTCTGGGGGTTCCCTGTCTGGCTTCCCTGTCCCTATTTCCAGCACTGAGGCACTTCCCAAACCTGCCATGGCCCATTTGGAAGGTTTATTTTCCAGCAGACAGCGCAGCACCGGCTCCAAGCCCCCGGCACATCCCCGCATGGTGCAGCTGAGGAGCTGCTCTGGCTTTTGGGGACCCTGGTACCCCCGACTGCCCTCCCTGCTCTCGGCACAGCACCACACTGAGCACCCCTGGGATTACTCTGTGAGGATGAGGAGGCCCTGGCACAGGGTGCCCAGAGCAGCTGTGGCTGCCCCATCCCTGGAAGAGTCCAAGGCCAGGTTGGATGGGGCTTGGAGCAATCTGGGATAGTGGAAGGTGTCCCTGCCTGGGGCAGGGGGATGGAATGAGATGAGCTTTAAGCTCCCTTCCAACCCGATCCAGCCTGTGATTCCACGATTCCACAAACTTCTGCCAATGGAGGGACCCTGCGGAGCCTGGCGGGTCCCCAGGCGGGCTGAGCCCAAGGACTTCTCCTGCCCCTCTGGCACTCCCCACTGGCAGCCAGCATGGAGCAATTCCCACTTGGCAGCGCTGGGGCTGCTTTGCTCTGGGTTCATTACTCTGCAGACACTGCCCCTCGCAGCCTTGCGGTGGCACAGCCGCTGCTCCTCCAGCGAGGTGCCCGGCGGTGCCACACGCCGGGGACCGGGGAGCGTCCCCCGGGCTGCGGGGGGCGGCTGCAGTGCGGTTCTGCCCCGGGGCAGCGCTGCGCCCTCCCACTGCTGCCCGGAGCTGGGGCGCAGAGTTCTGGGTCCATCCCCAAAAAGATGGGCCGGGTGGTGGGTGCGGGGCGCGGGGCAGGCTCAGCCCTGGAGAAGGGGGGCTGGGAGTGCGGGGCACGGGGGAACAAATCCCTCTGCTACAATTCCCAGCCACCGCTGCCAGGGCCGGGCTGAGCTGACACAGGAACGTGTTTGTTTGTTTGTTTGTTTGTTTGTCTGTTTGTTTGTTTGTCTCTTTGTTTGTGGGCCCATTTGTTGGTACATTTGCATCGAGTCTTGGAAAAAAAATAAAGTATCTTCTCCGAACTGAATGACATGAATTATTCCAGCCGAACTCACTAATTAAGACCTCATTAGCAGCCCAAATTTCTGATAGATCAGCAGTGGACTTGGCGCAGTGGTTTAATTTAATGATTTCTTGCATTACTTTGTTAATCATCTTTAGTCTGATTTAATTTATGCCAATGTGACTATCCTAATTTCTAATTAAGGCATTGATGGCAGGGACAGCACCACCACCCCCCAAGAATTCCAGTCACGGATAGTGCAGAAGCAATCCGGGCTCTCATTTCCCGGGGTGGGTGGATGTTTGGGGGGCTCCCCCTCGCTCCCAGCCTGGCCCACAGCCCCATGTCAGACACCTCTGGTGCAGCTGGGATTATTCCCAGTGTTCCCACGGCTGAGCTGATCCCAGAGTCCTGCAAAGTTCGGGATCCTGCTGGAAGGTGCCACCGCTCTGGGATCGCTGTTCCGTCGGGAAGAGTCGGCACGGGCTCGGCCACAGCAAATCCGAGAGTTTGCAGGGGAGAACATCTGCTAATGCAAAGCATTTATGCCAGTCGATATAAATTTATTTAGTGCAATAAATGACATAATTGAATTTTTATTTCCTTAATATATTTCCCTAAAATAACGAAGATTTGGAGTGTCCCTGGCCCACAGATGTCTTTCATGGGGACGTTTTTCCCGTACTATTACACTTGTATAAATCTGACATTTAAACAGTTTAATAAATGAGCAGTTGTTTGACTTGTTTCACTTTCAATACATTCTGGTGGATTAATAAAATGTATTTCAAAAGGAAGCTCGATAGAACACGCTATAAAAATTTGTGATTTATTAGCGATACATTTGCTATTAGTTGGGACAGATACTCAAAATGTCATTAAGGTTAAAATAATAATCAATCAAACTAATTAGACCCTATTTTTCATATGCAAATATAATTAAGCATCCATTTCTCAATAACTTTAAAGAGAATTATTGAAGCTGCACAAAGTGTGCTGAGTCCTTATTTGAGCTAATGAAATGGCAGTGCCCTCCCTGCATATGCAAACAAAATTGATTAACTGCTCTGAGCTTGGCTTAATAACCCAGGAGGGGCTGGGGGAGCAGGGCCGAGGGCTGGGGGTGTCAGTGCCCTGCCCACCCCCCAAATTCCCGCTTTCTTGGGAGCTGGGCTCAGCTGGGATGTGGGATCATGGCACGGATCCCACAGGTACCACCATCTGCAGCCCTGCCTCACCCGTGTTTGCTGATGTTTTTTCACTCTGACTGTTTTTTTCCAGGGAAAAAACACCATTTTGTTATGAGAAGGGTTAATAAGAGATGTTTATTTATGAACTCGGCATATTACTGTTGCATAATTTGAATACAGTGCTATGAGCTTTTTTTATTGCCTGCTATAATTTCATTTTTAAAGCTTCCCCTATGCCATACTTTACAAATGATATCGCAAACAAGAAATAAATTCTGTTTTGCAGCTGTGCTAACTATATTTACCCATGGGATACACTATTTTGTCCTTGACATAAATCCCCCGGGATTTCACTCGGAATTACTTTGGCACGCCACATTCCCTGCATCAGGGTATTGTGCACCAAGTCTATCACCGGGCTCTGGCGGAGCCGCCGGATCACTGCGAAGAGAAAGAGGCACTTGTTTAGCATATTACCATGAAAATCAGTCAACTCGCACATTAACGATTGTCAAGGAAGCCGGGAGAGGGAAATAAGGGAAATAACTGTGGATTAAACCAGCAAGGATCCCCCAAGCAGCAGCGGGAGGGGCGGAGGGTGATGCCCTCCAGCCCAGCGCACCCTGAGCATCACCTGTTCCTCCCCTCATCCATCCCACGGCTCTTGTGCCCAAATATCCCCAGGTCCTGCTGGTGTCCCCATCCCTCTGCAGAGCAGAGGGTCATCTAGCTGTATGTGAGCCCGGTTTTAGGGGTTTTTTCCCAGAATTTGCAGCCCCTCGAGGTTTTTCTTGCCGCTGCCCCGCCACAAACAGGCAGGTCTTGGCTGCCGGCCGCACAGCTCCCGCACAGCCTCAAGGTGCTCAAACCACCTCTGGATACGGATCCTGCTGCTAATTGGGGCCTCATTTTCTGCAGGTGTCAGGCTCCAGGACATCAGGTTTAATGGAATTCAGCTCCCCCCGCTCCGCGGTGCCGGCGGAGGCACCGGAGCTGCCAGGGAAGGGGGTCCGTGCCTGGCACGGGGCGGGAGCGTGGTGGAGCTGACAGTGTCAGCAGCTCTCCGGGGACAGGCGTATTTTTGTCGATCATGTAGCATCAGGTTCTTGTGTCACTGCGTTACGGAGCTTGATGGCACTTAATACACCATGACAAGGTGTAACATCAGAAATGGAACACAAAATGAGATCAAACGGCATCCTGGTCCCCAGAGGGCCCGATCAAATCCGAGGGATGGAAATTTGAAGGGGGAAAAACAATGCAAACTCTCCCCTCCAAAGAAACCTTTAGAATCCCATTAGTCTGGGCAGCCACAGATGGGCTGAGATCCTGTGGGGAGGAGGATGTGGGACCTGTGGGGTGAAGGTCTCACCCCATCCCTGCAAGCCACAGGGCCTGCAGACCTCCCAAGCACTGGCCTTGCAGTGGGGAGCAGCTCCAGGCCCCTGCTGGAGTGGGGACACCCTCAGCTCCTGGGGCCGGGAGTCAAACCACAATTGTGTCCCCTCACAGGGACGAGGAGGGTGACCCCGAGGAGGGGACCCCCAGAACAAAGCCCTGCCCCCACTTTTCTGGGTGCCTGCAGGCAGTGGCTGATCCAACAGGCGCTGTCCAGGGAAGGTGTTTCTTGGGAAGGACCCTAATGGCAGGTTCTGACCCTACAGACAGGCTCCTTCAGGAAAGCAGGTTAAGGACAGAACAAAAAAAAAAGGCCAATTTTTCACCTATCTCAAGAATTTTGAGATGAGGAAAGAAGTCATTTTTCAGCAAAGAAGAGCTCTTTTCATTTGGAAAATATTAACCAGATGTTCTCAAAAAGCACGTCATGGAAAGAGTGACTAGGGTCCCTGGTTGGGACTAAGCCCAGTCCCAGGGAGCTGTGGGGCTGCGCTGTGGGGCTGCAAATAAAGGCAGATGAACTTGAGAAGGCAGCAACTCCCGGTGCCCCTGGCCTGGGATGGAGGGTGGGATTGCAAACACCCGAGGTTCAGGGCAGGGGACAATCTTTTCCCTGCAAATGGCCATTGCCACCACATCAGCAAACAGCTGCAGAGGAGTGCGTGTGTCCCTCCACTCCTGAGCCACGTTCCAACAGAGCCTGTGGTGCTTCAGGAGTGGGGCAGCAGCCCCAGAGCCCGTTAGAGCAAATTAGGAGCAAACCCAGAGCATCTGTGCTCCGACGCTCCGTCCCTTGGATTTTTTCCTAGTGTCAAAACCTAAATCCAATCAGGACAAAAGACCGAGGCAGCATCTAAACGAGAGGCTCATCACTGCACAGGGTCGTGGAGCAGGGAAATGAGGAGTTTTCAGCCTCTGGCTGCACCCAGGGCCATGAGAATCAGCAAATCCTTAATAGGCCTGAACCCCCGTGAGCAGCCCAAGGGAGAAACCTGCCAGAGGAGACTCCTGTGCTGAGCCCGGCCCCTGCCATGTCCCTGCTGGTGGCCACCAGGTCCCCTGACCCCTGCCTGCCCCAAGGGACAGCGGCACTGACCAGGAAGGGGTGTTGGGGTGAGCTGAGACACAAACCGGGCAGACGGGCTGCCAGGTTAATGCTGCAATTAGCAGACTTTGTCTGTTTATAATGAATAATGATCAGAGTTATATTTCCTCTGGGTGCCTCAGTCTGTCCATCTCTCCACCCATCCACATTTGCAGCGTCTCTCTTCTCGTCCTCGGAGTGTCTGGCACGGGGTGCCCAGAGAAGCTGTGGCTGCCCCATCCCTGGAAATGTCCAAGGCAAAGCTGGACGGGTTCTGCTGCTGCTGGGCAGGGTCTGCACCAACAGCCCCCAGCCCCACCCTACACAGCCCCAGGACCCTCCCAGCAGCATTTCTGGGGCCCATTTGCACAAGATTTAGGAGCAGCAACATCCCCCCTGCCCCAGGACAGGGGAGGGCAGTGGGGTGACCTGGAGACCCACTGGACCCCTCAGCAGATGGTGTGACAGAGCTCCAGTTCCTCTGGGAGAGGGCCCGGGAGATGCCTGGGAGATAGATGCCTGCTGGGGCGGGCTCCCACAGTCATGTGTCTCCATTTCATCACTAATATACACAATTAATAAACTTAATTACACGTAAAATTGCGGCAGCTGAAAAATGAGTGCAATTCCTTCTCCTCCAGCTTCGCACCAAGCCTTCGGCGAGGACGAGGGGTGCAAAGGTGTCCCTGCAGCCCCCTTTGTCTTCAGCAAACCTCTCCCACAGGCCGTGTCTGGGTCTCCAGCACCAGCAGAGTGGCCTGGGAAGGGACATTTCTTTGTATCTGTGATGTGCTGCTCCTGCACAAGGTGATCAATTCCTGTGTGCTGGAGGATTAAATGAGTCCGTGAGGCAGAACATCGTCCTGCGCAGGCAGCGCTGATCCCCGACACCCTGCACGGATCCAGGGTCTTGGTGCCTTGGTGGCTGTCCTGGAGAGGGATGGGTGCACGCAGGGACATCGGGGCTTTGCAGGGCTCTCCCTCCAGGTGCAGCTGTGGTGGGAAGGCAAGAGAGACACCCGGTTGTGTCACTGTCACCTCGCACAGGTGCGAGCAGCCGGCGCCGGGATGCCGGGAGGGTCCGGAGCTCTTCAAGGACCGGCGTCTCCAGTCACCTCGTGCAGAGCAGAAGGGGTTAATGGCTGCCCTCAATGCCGCAGCACTGAAGTTCATTACTTTTGCTAATTGCTTTGGAGTCAGTGGTTCGGCAGCTCGCGGAAAATGCAGCTCCGTGTGATGGATTCATCGGCCGCCGCCACCGGTTTGCGTCGGGGTGTCGGGGAAGGGGCTGCACCCCGCGCTGGCTGGGGGGCACGGGCACCAGCACCTGCCACCAAGGGGTGTGCCCGTGCCCGGCCGGGGCCGCAGGGCGCTGGTCCCAACCCCCGAGGCTGCCGGGCCCTGCTGTGGGTCTGGAGCTGCCGTGTGACCGCAGCCCGGGGCCACCACGAGGGGCAAAGGGACTCAGAAGGCAGCGACATGGCAGCTGCTGCACAGGTGAGGGCTTCCGCTCTGCCCTGGGACAAACTCCTCTAATCCTCAGAGCACGAACGTGGGTGCTTTAGGGTAAATTAAACACACCCTGTTAATGTCGGTGCCGGTGACATCGGAGAAGCTTCGCTATCCCAGGTAAAGGATGTGGCCATAAGTACTTTGCAACCATATGGTGATTATGTTTAATAAAGGACATTTTCTGTAATTAAAGAGTTTTATTAAGGCATTATTAGCCCTTTAAGTTGAAAAATAGCAGAACAGAGGTGTAATAGAGGTGCTAGCGTCTGTATTGGGTGAGCAGATGGAGGGGAAGCTCCACCCTTGTGCCGAGAGCCGCGGGTGCCGCGAGGCTTGGCTGGCAGTGGTGACATGTGGCACCTCGTGTGTGTCACTGCCGGGCAGCACCGGGGCTCAGGACCGTGCCGTGCTTCTGGGGGGCTGTGCCGTGCTGGTCCCCCCGGTGTGTGAGGGGACTGTCAGCTGCCATCCTGCTGGCACCCGCAGCCCCCGGAGTGCGGCCGGGACACTGCCACACCACACCAGCGCCTCCCGCTCCCCTTCCCGTGCGGACCTGAATAATTCAGTGTGGCCTCCTCTCAGGCACTGCCGTCTCCAGCGCAGGCACATCAGCCTGGGCAGCCTGTTAGGAGGGCCCTGGGCTGCTGCCTCCGCCTGTAAATCAGGATTAATGAGACGGCGGAGGGAGCTCCAAGCCCAGCGCGGCTCTGCTGGCAGCTCGTGCCACGCTGGAAGCGGGGGCTGCCTTCGTGTCCCCGGGCAGCGGCTGGGCCAGCACGGTGCCAGCACCCAGCCCTCACCCTGCACGGCCGTGGGTCCTCTGCTGAGGTGCCAGGGCCGTCCCACGGGGCGCAGCCTGTGCCATCACAGCCCTGGCAGTGCCACATGGCTGGGGGTGCCCGGCACACACCACAGCAGGGGAATGGCTGACCTGAGGGTGGGATCCTGCATCAGCCAGGCCCTGGTAGCCAGAGGGCCAGGCTGGAGCATCCTCTTTGGAAAAGGGCTTTGGCTTTGGCAAGTACCATGGCAGAGACGTGGTCTGGCAGCAAAGGTCTCCCTCCAAGTGCCCCTTCTCCCGGTCTCCGGCACTCATCATCCTCTCAGCCTGAGACTGCCCTGGGAACGGGCTGAGGTGGGGGTGAAGCCCTGGGGAGAGCTGCCCGTGCCCGCTGTGCCCTCGCTCTGCAGGAGGGGTGGGTGGGTCAGGCTGGAGGGATCCTGCAGCAGCAGCCTAACACCGGGTGCAGCTCCGCAGCCGTGAGGAGGTGCAGGGTTTGTGTCAGAACCCCCCAGCTCTGGAAAAAAGGAGCCGTGGACACTGCCAGGGGCTCGTGCCAGCGCTGACCAGAGGGGAGGGAGCCGTGACATTGCCGGGAACGGTTTTTTCTCCATCTGAATTTGTGCGGCCTGTCCTCTAATCATTTGTACGTTATCCATCATCCCCTGCCTCCCGTCCCTGCTGTCGCACAGCTCCAGGCAATCCATCTTACAGTTAAAAAATTGTCTCTCTTACACAGGGGCTTTCAAACAAGACAAATAGAAAGAATAAGATCTGGTATTGAGATGCTGTGTACAGGGTGAGATACATAAAGCGGCGGGTAAAAGATCCCATCTGATTGTCGGGAGCAGATCTACGGCGCTGTCAGCGTGGCATGGTCCCTCCATGGGACAGGCAGGACTCAGACTCCCCTCTGCTACAATCCCAGGGATCCAAGCAGGATTTGGCACCAGCTGAACGGCACCATCTCCTCTTCTGGCACAGTCCTGGGAATCCAAGCAGCCCCACAGCATGGGTACCACGCAGCCACCCAGCCATCCTCAAGGGTTTCCCAACATCTGAGGGCTAAGTCTGGCAGCCTGGCACAGAACCTGGCACAGAGCCTGGCACTGAGCCCTCCTGTCTGACCTCCCAGTCCTCTGGGACCGAGCCCATTGCTGCTGCCGCTGCTGTTGCTGCTGTGCCTGTGACACGTCTCAGGGATTTGGAGCTAAGTTGTGGTTGGTGCAGGTTGTGTTGGGCAGGAAAGGCAGGAGGGCAGCACCCTGAGCTGAGCCCACCACGGCTGTGCCAGAGCCAGGTGGGAACTGGGGCACAGGGAACAGCACAGACCTGCCTGCTGGGGCAGAACTGACCTGTTCCTGGTACCTGCAGAGGTGGACCTGCCCTGTGCTAAACTGTTCCTGAAGAGGCTGAGTGACTTCAGAAAGTCACTCTGATTCCTGAGCTCTCCCTCTTCCCTGGGCAGAACACTCCTGGCTGGCCAATGCCAGGGGCGGTGGTGCCCTTGGTGCAGTGGCTGTGCCGTGCTGTGTGTGCCAGGCTGATGGGGATCTGTGCCACGGCCTGCATGCCACTCCATCAGTTATCACATTATTAAAATGCTGATGAGCCCATGATCACCCCAGGGAAGAAAAAGGGGGGAGACAGTGCCTGTCAAGCACCCCCAAGATCCAAAGGGTTTGAGCTCAAATACTCCTGCTTTAGGCAGGGTGGATAAATCCCTGCTCCTGGCCTCCCAGAGCCTGTGCACACTCAGGATGCTGAAGAATCAGGATGAAATGCTCAACATTCCCCTCCCAAGCTGGCTCCTGGGGGTGTGGGTGCCCAGGGAGCCGCGGTGGGAACGGTGCCGGTGCCAGTGCTGGGCTGTGCCGGTGCCAGGGGAGCCGTGACGCTGCGGCTCCGTGGCGATGCAGAACTCGCTTCTTCCTTGCTCCCTAATGAGACAAAATAAATTTACGTGGTGCTGTATCCCCCCCCTCCTTTCCCTCCCCTCGCTGAGGCGAAGGCATCTGACGGTGGTTTAGACAACCCCAGCTCTCGCCTGAGCCGCCACGCTCTGAGCTGCCTGCATTTTTATGAGCTGACTTGTTATATGGGGTGGAAGTATGCAAAATATGTCAAGCCCAAGCAGAGATTTGAATCAAAATGACTCTAATTACTTGTAATAATTTTTTGTATTCCAACATAAAACAATGTTAAAAAAAAAATCCATTACAATAGTTAAAAGAGAAATCATTTAGTGAGTCCCTCACTTTATCGCTTTATTAGACAATTTCCTTTGCCACATTTGGAACATGCGGCTGGGTGATTGCCCAGGGCTATTCCAGTGCAGGCAGCACCGACAGAGAGTTCATCCTGTCATTAGTCAAACACCATCACTGCAGGACCAACGGCCTTGTCAAATTAGACACCATCTCCAGGCGTCAGCGTGGCACCAAATTGGGAGGAAAATTGGGTTCTCTCCCTTCTCTCCTTTCTTTCTTCGTCTCTAAAATAAGCCAGTTTGATTCTTCCTTTGGGTGAGCCCCAGCGTGGGACGTGTGAGCAGGGATGGACCCAATTTACTGTCACTGGTGTGATCCCTGGGGATTCTGTGCAGCTGGGAGCTGACGTGGGCGAGAGGAAGAAATTCTCCACTAAGAAGAAATTCTTCACCTTGCACTAGACCAATTTACTCCAAGCCCTGTCCAGCCTGACCTTGGACATTTCCAGGGATGGGGCAGCCACAGCTTCCCTGGGCAACCTGTGCCAGGCCCTCACTGCCCTCTGAACTTCTTCCCAACATCAAATCTAAATCTCTCCTCTTTTAAGTTTAAAACCATTCGCTCTTTTCCTATCACCACCTGCCTAGGCCGCTCTCCATCTCTTTATAAGCCCCTTTAAGCACTGGAATGGTTGGCAAACGGAGCCGGGGCAGGACCCGCACCCACATCAGCAGCACCTTCCTGGGCTCTGGCAGCCGCCCTGCGCCCCGGGGGCTGCTCGGGGGATGTGACCCCGATGTCGCGCTGGAAGGTGCCGGGCAGGGCGGTGGGGACAGGGCCGTCCCGCGGTGACCGTGAGCACCAGCGCGTGTCAGCGCTGCCACCCCGGCCGTGGCTTTGGGCAGACGAAGCAAGTTGCTCATTGCCTGTGACATAATTTAGATGAATGGGGTGGGTAATCCATCAGGCAGAGCCCCGCGCAGCCGGGGGGGATCCCATTACCTTACACGTGTTAACAGCCCAACTCCTTTGTACAAACAACAAAGTGGCGCTCCTGAAAAGCCCGATTTTCCCTCATTGTCTGCGGGAGGAGCGGCGGCTCGGCCGTGATGGATAGCGGCGCTGGCGGGGCGGGACGCGGCCGTGCCGCGGGGGAAGAGGGACACCGTGGGGGGACACACCGCGACACCGCGGGGGGACACATCGCGACACCGCGTGGGGACACCCCGCGACGCCGCCGTGTGAGGAGGGACGCACCGTGACACCGCCGTGTGGGAACACATCGCGCCACTGCCGTGTGGGGGGGGACACCCCGCGACACCGCCGTGTGAGGAGGGACACACCGTGACACCGCCGTGTGGGAACACATCGCGCCACTGCCGTGTGGGGGGGGACACCCCGCGACACTGTCGTGCGGGGACACCCCGCGACACCGCCGTGTGGGGACACATCGCGACACTGCCGTGTGGGAGGGGACACCCCGCGACACTGTCGTGCGGGGACACCCCGCGACACCGCCGTGTGGGAACACATCGCGACACTGCCGTGTGGGGGGGGACACATCGTGACACCGCGTGGGGACACATCGCGACACTGCCGTGTGGGAGGGGACACCCCGCGACACTGTCGTGCGGGGACACCCCGCGACACCGCCATGTGGGGACACACCGCGACACCGCGTGGGGACACACCGCTACACCGCCGTGCGGGGACACCCCGCGACACCGCGTTGGGACACCTCGCGACACCGCTGTGTGGGGACACACCGAGACACCGCCGGGGGGGGGGGGACCCCGCGGGGCGCCGGCGGGCGGGGACACACCGCGACACCGCGGGGGGACACCCCGCGACACCGCGTGGGGCCACCCCGCTACCCCGCCGGGCGGGGACCCCCCGGGACACCGCGTTGGGACACCTCGCAACACCGCGGTGTGGGGACACCCCGAGACACAGCCGTGTGGGACCCCCCGCGACACCGCGTTGGCACACCTCGCGACACCGCTAGGTCGGGACACACCGCGACACCGCGTGGGGACACACCGAGACACAGCCGTGTGGGACACACCGCGACACCGCCGTGCGGGGGGGGACACACCGCGACACCGCCGCGCGGGGGGGGACACACCGCGACACCGACACATCGCGACACACGCGACACCGCCGTGCCGGCACACCTGGGCGAGGCAGAGCAGCAGGGACTGGTGCAGATGTCTCGAACCCCGAGATTGCTCGGAATAGAGCAGTGTGAGAAAGAGCAGGATGTGGCTGGAGAAAGCGCCGTGAGGAGTTGGGACAACACTTCCCAGGACAAACATCCTGGTTCTGGCTCCTGGAGATAAGCGCAGGAGCAGGAGCTGGGTCGAGAAGCAGCACGGACTGTAGAAGGGAGAGTTTTTTGCTCTCTACAACTCTCTGGAAGAGGGTTGGAGCCATGTGGGGGTCGGGCTCTTCTCCCAAGCAACAAATGACAGAAGAGGAAACAGCCTCAGGCTGTGCCAGGGGAGGTTCAGGCTGAACATCAGGAAGAATTTCTTCATGGAAGGGGTAGTCAGGCCTTGAAACGAGCTGCCCAGGGAGGTGGTGGAGTTCCCATCCCTGGAGGTGTTTTGCCACACAAAACATGTTGGATGTGGCACTTGGTGACACAGGTTAGGGCTGAGCAGGGTGGTGGGGCTGGGTTGGTGACTGGATTTGATGATCTTGGTGATTTTGTCGGGCACCCCAGCTCACAGGGACCCCCAGACTGACACCCCTGGGCACCCCTGCTTGTGGAAACCCCCTCAGACATCCCAGCTCGAACCATCTCCAGGAGCTGAGGCCTCTCTGGGCTCTTGGGGCAATGTGATTCCTGTGCCAACAAGGATGCTTCCCTCATGCCAAGCCTTCATCCTCTGAAAGGTCATCTCCATCAGGAGAGTCCTTAAAACCAGCCTCCAAAGCCATTTCTTGCTCCTCAACTCCCCAGCAGGAGCATTATCCCTTAATTGCTGCATTTATCCAGACTTATTCTGTATATCTCCCAATAATGAGTATATTAGAGATGTAATTATTGCTGTCATAAACGTAATAGTGACAAAACAAGAATTGAAATAGTGGCAATGAGAATAATTCACCATTGCAATTAATACTGCCCCACTTAGTTAATATGTCAGCGCTTCCAATAAATGCTGTCATTATCCCATTACTAATTCTGTGGTATAATAATTATTGAGGTCATAATTAAGTGTCTGTAGTCATCGTGGGGATGGGATGGGTGGGAGGATGCACGGAATTCACAGGATCTTTTCTTTCCCGGGATGCCCAGGGGGCAGCTGGGCATTCCAGGAAAACATGAACCATAGGATAGGATGGCAAGAGGCTGGGAACTGCTGGGTGAAGCTGGATTAATTCTCAGCTTGACTGGTTGCTCCCAATGAATCTTTAAAGCATCTGGTGATGCCAATATCATCAATTCCTCCATTCTTTTACTTTTTTTGGTGTGGAAACATCTATATGATCCCTGTTGCTACTCCATCCCCTTTCCCACCCTTTCCTTTCATCCCTCAGCCAAGTGCATTTCCTACCCAATGCAGGTACTTCATGTTAACTCAACTTTTACTGGAGTTCAACTCAATTTTCCTCAGATTAAATAAAATTTCCAAGTGTCACTCAGCAGCAAACGATCAGTGGGAAGGGGGTGGATTTTTCTAACCCTATCTCTGGTCCAATTACAATTTTTAATCTATATGTAGATAATGGTGAAGAAAACCCCTGTAGAAATGTCAGGAGTGAGGAGGTTATTAGCTGAGTTTTAATTACTGTCTATCATTCGGAGAAAACCACGGTGCCCTGAGAAATTGGGTGACAGCTCTGGCTGTAGGAATTTAGGTGGGTTTCGAAGGCAGGTGGGTTTTAGCAGAGATGTTTGGGGGTGTTGTCCTTCCGGGTGGGCAGCACCAATGCCAACAGGTTTTTTTACGTCTCCTGTCAGGTCCCCACCCCTGGAGCATGCACCAGTCCCACACAGCCCTGATGGCTGGGAAATAATGGAATGGCCTGGGTTGGAAAGGACCTTAAAGCTCATCCAGTCCCACCCCTGGCCATGGGCTGGGACACCTTCCACTATCCCAGGCTGCTCCAAGCCCCGTCCAGCCTGGCCTTGGACACTTCCAGGGATGGGGCAGCCACAGCTTCTCTGGGCAGCCTGTGCCAGGATCTCATCACCCTCACAGGGAACAAGTTTTTCCTAATATCTAGAGTTGGAAGGCACCAGAAGAATCATCAATCCAGCTGCTGGCCCTGCTCAGGACACCCTCGAGTCCCACTGACAGCACATGTAGAGCAGGACCGACACAGAGCATGCAGTCGGAACATGGCACCAGAGGGGAAAACCCCACTGGACCCCAAATGTCTTCCAGGTTTTATTCACCAAATTAAGGGCTAAATCCAGCTCTGGGGGTGCAGAGACCTGGCTGGGGCAGGAGCCCATTGATGGGAGCACATGGGAGCTGTGCCCAGACCTGGCACCGTGACTCCCCACTCCCCATATCCCATCCCTGGGTGTCCCCTCGGTGCACGGGGTGAGCGTGGCCATCTCTGCAGCTCCAGACCCCGCTCCTCCACCTCCCAGGAGCTCTGGTGTAAATAACCAGGAGTTACGGGCTGTGATCTGCCACCAGCTCTGCTCGGAATAATGTCTGTGTTAGAGCCGACCCCAACGCCATTGGAGATAATTCCACCCTGCAATGAGCTGTTTATTGGATGATGGATACAGCCGTGTCAGCCCCTGCCTGGGGGCAGGAGCGTGGGGGGTCCTGGCTGGGGCTGGAGCATCCCCTGATATCCCTCAGTAGCACCGACAGCCCAGCCCCAGGCAAGAGGTGGAATGAGATGGGCTTCAAGATCCCTTCCAACCCCAACCAGTCTGGGATTCCATGGTTCTGTGATTTATGAAAAGCATCCCAGTGGCCAAGCACCCACTGGCATCTCAGGCAGCCAGCATGGGTGGCTCTTTTGGTGCTCAGGATGTCAAGAGCCCTGCAGGAATTCCCTGGGCATAACTTCACAGCATTAAGTCCTGTTTTTCTCTAAATCCAACACAAATGACCACGTGCACGCTGCCCTGCCGCTCCCTCTGAGCCCCATGGGACAGCAAGTGCCCAGAGGGGTCAGGAACCTGCTGCCACCCGGCCACCTGCCATTGTCATGGAAATTCTGACGCCCTTCTGCACTTCCTGAAATTAAAATGTGCCTCCGCTATAAGTTGTTATCAAAAATAGAAGCATTTTATCTATCTTTAGTGCAGAACACAGATTGCATGGAGACATTCAATTTGGAGTCAATTTAAATTTCAATTGTCTGTGAAATCTAAATCAATAGGCTATAGTTCAATGGTGCTTTAATAAAACAGGACATAACGGAGGAATCATTAGGGATTACATATGATAAGAGATGGAAAACAGTGTCTGTGTAATGGTGGAGGAGCCATTAGAGAATTACCTCAAGCATTTGCAAGTAAACCAACAGCCTCCTTCTCCTCCTGAGACTAACGAGAAGACTTAATTGTGCTGCAGCAGCTAAAAATACATCTCTGTCAGCGCTGGGATTGGTGGGTGGGTTACAGGGAAGTACAAACACCAGGATGTTCCATGGCTCCTCGGTGTGGGTCGGACACCTCCACCAACCTCCTGTCCCCATTGCCAGCCCTTGTCCCCCTGCCCATCTCACTGTGCTGTGTCAGAGCTGTGACTCCCCTCCACATCCCCCACGGTGTCATCACTGTCCCCATTAACAGGGAGGTAACAAGGGTCTGGGTATCTCTGGACACCTGAGCAGGAGTTTCAGTGATGTATTTCCCCCTGAATGATGTGGATGGTCCATTGCAAAGTGGCTCCCAAGCAGCTTTATTTAACTTTTATATGCATTTAATAATAATTCCCTTTTGCTTAGCTCATTGTGAATTGTCCCGATCAGACTGAAGAGGAGATTGGATTTCATCAGCCTGGGCTTCCCCTCCTGGATGAGGAAATCACCTGCACAGAAGTGGCATTCAGGGGTGTGCAAGGACTGAACCATCACACAATCCCCACCCCTGCAATCTCCATCCCTCCAATCCCCATCCCTCAATCTCCATCCCTACAGTCCCCATCCCTCAATCTCCATCCCTACAGTCCCCATCCCTCAATCTCCATCCCTACAGTCCCCATCCCTCAATCTCCATCCCTACAGTCCCCATCCCTCAATCTCCATCCCTACAGTCCCCATCCCTCAATCTCCATCCCTACAGTCCCCATCCCTCAATCTCCATCCCTACAGTCCCCATCCCTCAATCTCCATCCCTACAGTCCCCATCCCTCAATCTCCATCCCTACAGTCCCCATCCCTCAATCTCCATCCCTACAGTCCCCATCCCTCAATCTCCATCCCTACAGTCCCCATCCCTCAATCTCCATCCCTACAATCCCCGCCCCTGCAATCTCCATCCCTACAATCTCCATCCTTCAATCTCCATCCCCACAATCCCCATCCCTCAATTTCCATCCCTACAATCCCCATCCCTCAATCTCCATCCCTACAATCCCCATCCCTCAATCTCCATCCCTACAATCCCCATCCCTCAATCTCCATCCCTACAATCCCCATCCCTCAATCTCCATCCCTACAATCCCCATCCCTCAATCTCCATCCCTACAATCCCCATCCCTCAATCTCCATCCCTACAATCCCCATCCCTCAATCTCCATCCCTACAATCCCCATCCCTCAATCTCCATCCCTACAATCCCCATCCCTCAATCTCCATCCCTACAATCCCCATCCCTCAATCTCCATCCCTACAATCCCCATCCCTCAATCTCCATCCCTACAATCCCCATCCCTCAATCTCCATCCCTACAACCCCCATGCCTCAATCTCCATCCCTCCCAGGCAGAGTGGAGCAGCTCCATGGCCTTAGGAAAGCTCCGAGCTCCAGGGGCAGAGCACTCTGCAGGGCAAGGAAGGACCAGATTTCCCTGTCTTATCCAGATCTGATAAGGATAACCCCTCAATCCAAGATGAATAATTTCAATAACAAGCCACGCAAAGTTAAGGGTGTTTGAAAAGTGTTTTTACAACCTTTGGTTAACCTGCAGTAACAGCTGGTGGAGTGCGGATAAATAAAACTATTCTGTGGAGGAGGCAGGAAAAATTGGTTTGATTTTAAAGGACACTGCCTGGCTCCTGCAGTGCCGTGGCATCCCAGGAAATATTGCGTGGTGGCGGCTGCGCGTCGTGTTTAATACTCAGGGATGCAGCCGTGAGAGCAATACATCTGCTGGCTCCTGACAGCTGCAAAGCTGGGCTGGGTTTTAACAGCAGCTTTTCTCTTGGAAGGAAAATTCTGGGAGGGATGCAGATGGGAAAAAAAACCCCTTTGGAATAGCCAGGATGTGCACTGCCAGGAAGGGATGAAGGGGTTATGGTCTGGGGTTCTCGGGGGCACAGAGGGAGCTTGGGGGGGCTGCCACACTCTGCCCTTACAGCTATCCCATCCTTCCCCCACCCTCTGGCACTGCCGCCTGCAACAGCCCCTGGAAAAAACACTGTAAAATGCAAATAATCCCAATCACCCCTTTTGTAAGAAAAACTCCTGGCCCGGCTTGGAGCCGGAGAAATTCTTTTCTCCAGCTGAAAATCCAAGTATCTCGCTGCTCAGCACTTCCAGCCTGCCGGGGAGGACCCGGGAGCCCACTAAAGAGGAGGCTTTAAGCCTCGCCATTAAGAATTCCAAGAGATCCACTGGGCAGCATGGAAATGCAAGAAATACTACAATGCCAGTGCTAAAACCTAATGAGAAATGGAACAAGCTGAGACAGAAGCTTAACAAGAAATACTGGACAAGTCCCCTAAGAAAAACTACAGGCAGCAGCAGCAAGAAGCTGCCAGTCGGCTCTGCAGCTGTATTGATCCAGGCCGGAGAAATAGGGGGAGGCCTTTGGAAAGTAGATAAACAGGGAGATATACAGCAGGAGAGGGCCAGAACTGATGAAAACAGGAGAAAATGCAGCTTAAATCAAAGGGCAAATACACAGAAAGAGAAAAGGCAATAGGATTTGTGTTCATGGCTAAAGAGGAGAGTTGTGGGGCGGTGATCCGCCCTGGGTAATTGAAAAGAAATGGAAAATGGAGCTCAGGATAAATATTTTCTTCAGAGAAAGTGGGCTGAAAGCTTGAAATAAGCCATTATTAATATCAGTCTGAATCTGGGGAGAATATGCAGGGAGGGGCTTGTGGGTGAAGGATGCGGCGTGAAAATGAGGGATCAGGGTGCAGAATGGCTTCTACCTGCCCAAGGTGCCCCATCTCTGAGCCGGGCTGGGGCCAGGTGGGAAGGTCTCCTCTGGCTGGGCAGAAGGCTGAGGATCTCCTTCCTCACCTGCTCAACAGCGGTGGCCTTGTGCCCCTGCTCCAGCCTGTGTGCACCAGCTCCCTGCCTGCCCTGCAGCTCGGGGGCTCCTCCACAGCAGCTCCTGGGGCAGGGATGGTGTGGGAAGGGATGGTGCAGGACAGGAATGGGGGGGGGCGGGGATGGTGCAGGACAGGCATGGGGTGGGGCTCGGATGGGGCAGGACAGGAAGGGTGGGGGGGTGGGATGGTGCAGGACAAGAATGGTGTGGGGCTGGGAGAGTGCAGGACAGGAGTGGTGGAGGGCTGGGATAGTGCAGGACAGGACTGGCGTAGGGCTTGGATGGTCCAGGACAGGACTGGTGTGGGGCTGGGATAGCGCAGGACAGGAATGGCGTGGGGCTGGGCTGGTGCAGGACAGGGATGATATGGGGCTGGGATAGTGCAGGACAGGACTGGCGTAGGGCTTGGATGGTCCAGGACAGGACTGGTGTGGGGCTGGGATAGCGCAGGACAGGAATGGCGTGGGGCTGGGCTGGTGCAGGACAGGGATGATATGGGGCTGGGATAGTGCAGGACAGGAGTGGTGTAGGGCTGGGATTTTGTGCAGCAGAGCCACAGGATGCTCTGCCTGCCCTGGGGCAGGAGATGGGCACACAGCATGGTCCTGACCCCTCTAACCATGCAGGGGGACACTGCTGGCTCTGGTGACCAGACCCCAAGGCTGTAGGGTTCCGGGGCTCAGGACGGAGGGGAGGATCCCTGTCCCTCACTCAGGGACACGCAGGGCCAGGGGGCACAGTGCCAGCAGCTGCCTTCTCCAGCTCCCAGCCCCCGGTGGCACCAAGCAGGGAGCCCCTACACAAATTCTCCACCTCCTGCCTACTAAATCTCCCCTGTCTGTGCCTGCTGCAAGACACTCTCTCCAGCAGGCAGGAAATACGGGCTGGATGCGGGAATTTGCAGCCACCCAGCTCTCTCCATCAGCTCTGGGCAGGGTGGGGGGCTCCGTGCAGGGGGGTGAGGGGGCATGGCACAGGAGCTGGGGCCTCGGCCTTGCACCTTGCACACCTTTCCCAGGAGAAGGGGATGCAGCCAGTCCTGCCTGCTGTCCCAAGGATGGATCTCCCATCCCACCTGGCTGCATCCAGGAGGTTTTGAGCCCCAGCTGGGCTGGGGACCGGAGAGAGTCCGGCTGATGGAGGCCCACGACATCCCAGCAGGTGCAGCCCACCCATCCCTATCCCAGAAGGGGTTTTGGGCGTGTCTCAGCAGCCACCCCAGCTGGGGGTCTGTGTACCAGGAGGGACTCATCCCCCCAGGCCCCTCAGCTCTCCATCCCTGTTCACAGTTGCCATGGCAATGAGGGATGAAGGCTCCCTCGCTCCCTGGCGTTCCTCCGCGTGGCCACGGCCGCTGCTGAAATACTCATCAGAGTTAATTGCCAGGGAGCCACCCCCGTGCTCTGTGCCAAGTGTCCTTCCCAGCCCATGGCTTGTCCTCCGTGGCACCGCACTGTCCCCAGCACTGTGGGGTGTCCCCAAACCCGGGCCAGACCAGAGCCAGCATCATCAGGCTGATCTCCTCACTCCTAAACGTCACCGGACCCCCCACGCCCGCTGTCAGAGAGCCGAGGCATTTCCCACATCTGAGAAAGGTAATTAAATGGAAAGGTCGTTCTTATTTATTCTTTTGTTACACAACCCCCGAGCTACCAAATAGTGAAATTAAGTCTTGGAGTGTTTAATGAAGGATCAGGGAAAACAGCTCATCAGTTCAAACAGCCCCTCGCCGTGCAAAGGCACCACACGGAGCGAGGCTGCTCCTCCGGGCACTGCGGGGGCACCGGGGAAGCTGCCCCTGGGCACCGGGCAGGGCTGGGCACCGGCAGCGCCGCGGCCGCAGCCCGATCGTTCCCTGTTGTACTCACAGGGGAAGGATTTTTTTTAATAGGGCCCCATGGAGACATCAGAGCAATTTTCAAGGAGGTTTGAAGCCACCGGGAAGCTTATTAGATCCGTTCTGCAGAGTTAATTTGATGTTGGTAATCAGCGAGCAAGTTAAGCAGTTAAGGAGATGGTGGCTGCTGAAGGGTTGGGCTGTTTAGCTGCCTTGTAAGCAGTGGTTACTAATGAGAGGCTCATGAATATGGATGAGGGATGATTGCAGCGTGGAAAGGGCAGTCGGCAAACCATAAACCTAATTTTAATCTTTTTATTATCAAAGTCACGTTATTAATAATAGACTTTACCTTGAGACCGAGCTGCATCAGGCAATTCCTGCACTCAGCAATGCCCAGCACCAGACTCCAGGAGGGGACAAGGATGGGACACGTCGTGGTGTGATGAACCCCCATGATTGGGGATCTCTTCCACCAGCGCAGGATGGACCACGAGGGGCCCTCAGCCACCCTCCTCTTCAGATTGGTGCTTGGAGAGGGCCACAAGGAGCCGGACACGGAGACCCCCTTGTCCCTCTCCTTGCCCCAGGCACAGCAGCCCTGTCCCACCAGCCACAAGTCACTGCCACCATGGCGGTGGCACATCGCAGTTGGGCACTGTCCCTTAGTCCTGGGAAAGGACAGTCCTGATTGTCTCCATGTCTAATTAATTGTAATTATTTTCTTATGGCTCTACTGATACGGGCACTCGTGTAACGAGGCAGCAGTTCCTGTGTGAAATGCTGAAGCAAGGGATGTAGAACATGTTAAAAAATATTAATCTACAAATGAAAATGATTTTAATTGGATTCTGCTTTTGGGGTCGGGTCACTGCTCCATTTTCAATCAGAGTTGTCCAGTCAGCAAAGCAGCGGCACAGCCCTTTCATAGGGAAACGTTGAGTGGCTTGCAGAGGTTAATAGGAATGTTGGAAAATAAATAGGTTATTGATTGATAATAACAATAAGCTGACTCCAGTCCTACCTTGGTGACCTTCCCTCACCCAACTTAGAGAAAACTCAGTTAGCATCTAATTACGGATCGCCTCACAATCCTACATATTAATGAGAGTGTGGCAGCACAGGCCTGGAGCTGCTCCCGGTGGAGGGAAGAGCCCAAACATGGTTGATCCTAGAGAAATCAGGATCTGAGACCCCTTGGCATGGCGTAGAATCACAGAGCAGTTTGGGTTAGGAAGGACCTTAAAGCCCATCCATTGCCACCCTCTATCAGGGACAGGGACACCTTCCACTATCCCAGGTTGCTCCGAGCCCCGTCCAGCCTGGCCTTGGACACTTCCAGGGATGGGGCAGCCGCAGCCAGGGCTTCACCACCCTCACAGGGAAGAATTATTCCCTGATATTCAATGTAAACCTGCTCTCTGTCAGCCGAAAGCCTTATCCTGGTGCCCAACCAAGCCACAGCCCCTGCCTTGTTCTGCGGGGTGCAAGAGGGAAGGACGGCGGCTCCGCACACGCCGAGACCTGTAACTGATACTTTAATTGCTTCAAGACGTGCCAGGATGTCCTGCCTTCAGCTCCAGCTTCCCTCAGTATTCCACACGTGACTCTCGGCTCTGCTTGCTGCAAGACATGGAATAGCCAGAGCTAGCTGGGAAAAAGGAGGGCTGCAGGCAATGGGCACGGATAGAGTTAAGGAGGCCTTTCCTTGCCCAAGGTGAGCAGCCACACTGACTGCCCAGGGCACCTGCTGCACCGGCCCCACGGGGAGATGCTGGCAGTGTGTGGCAGGGGGTGATGCCTGCAGTTAATGAGTTTTCCCACTCAAGGTGGACCAAACACCAGCTGTGTCCCTGTGAGGTACCGGGGACAGCAAACACACGATGCTTCCCGGGATGAAGCTCCAGGATCTGAGAAAAACCTGGGTAAGGATGTGCCTGTGGTGAGCACAGCTGCATTTGCCTCCCGGCTGAAAGGGAGGGAGCGGGGAATGGAAAATCTATGGGGTTTTTTAATGTCCTATTTGTACAAGTGGGGACAGAGACACTTAACCTCCCTGTGCAGGGTGATGCCGGGACTTGGGCAGAGCTGTGGATGTGAAGCTGCCCAGGACCTGCTCCCTGGGCTGGCTCCCTACATGGTTCCCTGGCTCCCTCGGCAGCTCCATGGCCCCCGCTGAGGCATTTGGGAAGGGGCTCGGGCATTCACAATCCCTCCGACAAAGCCCTTCCCGCAGGGCCCCTCTGTGGCAGAGAGCCCGGCACTCGCAGCCGCTCCCCAAAATGCCCCGGCTCCATTTCACAGAACCGCGGCGCAATTTGATGTAAATGAACATCATTTCTCCTGCTCGTACGCATTCCCTGCCAACACGAGTTGGGGGCACTCGCTGTGACACGTCAAAATGCCGGGAAAATAAACACGGCGGTTTGGCTGCTGCCCTCCCGCTCCGCTGGGAACAGCCGGGAGGCGACGGAGCCGGGACCCCTCCCCACAGCCGGGGGTGTCCAGCCTCCCCCTCCGGAGAAGGACAGGCAGGCTCCTTGTCCTGCTCACTGTGACCATCGCGTCCCAGGCTGGAATCACAGAATCGTGGAACGGTTTGTGTTGGAAGGCATTTAAAGCTCATTCGTTCCATTTCCCGGCCACGGGAACACCTTCCGCTATCCCAGGTTCCTCCAAGCACCGTCCAGCCTGGCCTTGGACACTTCCAGGGACGGAGCCGGTCCAGGGGCTTTCCTGGAGCACGAGCTCCACCTGCCGCCGCCCTCCGAGCCCGGCCCGGTACCGGCGAGCGCCCCTCGCCCCTCGACGCCCCCCGCAGCCCCCGCGGCCGCCTCCTCTCCGCTCCGCGCTCCCGCGGCTCCCCCGCCGACCCCCGGGACCGTGGGCTCGGCCCCCAGGCTCTGTCCCAGCTCGGAGGCAGCGTGGGGTCCGTGCCCGCTCTGCTCCCCGCGCTGATCGCTGCCAGCGCTGGGCGATGGCACCGCGCCACCGGAGCCACCGGGGGTGGCCGGGGGTGACCCCCCTCCTGCGCTCCGCGGGGCCCTGTCCGGCACGAAGCCCCTTCTCCCCACCGCCCACCCAGGGCCTGCGGTGTCTCTGTCCCCTCCGGTCCTGCCACGCACCGGGTGACCTTGGTTCCCCAGCAGAATGCCGAGGTGGCCGCGGTGAGAACGGCCTGTCCTGGCCCCCCATGCCCCCATGGGAGCTGGGGCACCCCCAGCCCAGCCCCACACCGTTCCCCCAGCCCCCCGCACCGCACAAAGACAGAAGACAGCGAGGTGGTTGCACACTTGCCATGTTCACAGTAGACATTAGAGGCAGTGGGGACATCCTCGGAGCTGTGGGAACATCCTGGGGGCTGCGGTGACTTACGGGACTCCCGGCCAGTGCCCAGCCCCACCGTGGCTGTGCCCGCAGAGCAGGGGCAGCCCTGGTCAGCTTGGGCTGGAGCACCCTGGGTAGGACAGTGCACCCAGGGCTGGACCTCTGCCCGTGTCACTGCTGGGGTGCCCCAGCCCCATGTCCACCGTCGCAGGTGGAAGGGGGTCTGCACATCGTGCCCCTCTCCAGACAGCACTGGGGGCACCAGCAAAGAGGGAGGGACAGAGAGAGATCAACTCCTGCCTGCCACAGGAACTGGGGAGCAGGGACAGGGAACCCCGAGGCGCAGGAGCAGAGCAAAGGGGCAACCTGGCTGTTTGGTGGAGCTTCTCTGCTCCCCTGCCCCACTCTGAGGCAGAAGCAGCCACCCACGGGCACTGGTGCCCTGTCCCCACCGAAGGGCCTGTGCAGGGTGACATTTGCCCACTGCATCCTCTGGGCCATCGAGGTGACTCGTGGTCCTGCGGCTCCCCTCGGTGACCAGCCTGGGGATGTCCCCCCGTGCACAGGGGGGCTGCTCTGGAGCAGGAAGGGGGATCTGTGGGGCAGGGAGGAGAGTGCCTCACAGTGGTGGGCTCTCACAACCCCAGCCCAGAGCCTGTGGTGCTCCTGACCTGTGCAGGAGCCCTGGACCCATCCACCCTGGGCCCGACCTGGCTTGTCCTCCTGTCCCGTTCCTGTACCTGTGCTCCCCACTCTGCCCACAGCAGGGCCCTGTCTTCCCCTTCCATCAAACACAGGAGCATCAGCCCAAAAACCCATCCTGGTGCCAGCCGTGCGGAGGAAGGGGATTTGGGGGATTAGTGGGATAAGGTGGAGGTTGGACAGACACGGAACTGGGTGGGGAGGGGACCCCCATCAGCCTGAGCAAGAAGTCCCAGCTGAAGGAGCAGGCTGGGGTTAGTGCAGAGCAGGGATGCCCAGTGGAGGTGGCAGTGTCATGGGGCCACCCAGGAGACCCTGCTCCTGCTCTGCCTTCCAGTGCAGGCAGGAGAGCTGCTGGGAGGTGACAGTGACATCAGCCAGTGACAGCAGATGGTCTGGGGAGGCCCTCACCACGGCATCAGTGAGCACAAGGCAAAGCCAAGAGAGAGCAGCCAGACCTGGGCCCTGTCTAGATCTGCTCCTCCCGACAGAGCTGCCGTGACCCTTGGTTGAGGGGTGCCGTGTCCCCCCAACAGCCACAGTGTGGGATGTCCTCATGAGCTGGCCTGTCCCTGCCAGCAGCACAGGGCCACCACCCTCTGCTGGCACACAGGGCTTGGCTCTGTCCCTCTGGTCATGGCAGCCCTGAATGCTGTCGGTGCCTTGCCACGTGCCAAACCCACACCGGTGGGCCAGGGCCCGGATCCTTCACCCTGGCAGGATCCCTGCAGAGGCCGGGGATGTTCATCCAGCTGGCAGACGGACAGAAAGCAAAGCCCAGGCTGTGCCCCCATCACCTGATGGCAGAGCCCCCTGTGACATCCACTGCCCACCCCTGCCCTTGGCTGGGGCCAGGGGACCCTGCAGGTACCAACCCCGCGGTGACGCAGAGCTGAGTTAGTCAGGGCCACGCTGCCAGCAGCGGCTTCCACATGCACCAGGCACAAGATAAACTGTGGAGAGACAACAGGGGTGAAGAGAGGAGCCCAGGAGCACCGATGCTGGGAGCAGCACGAGAATATTCCCCATGACAGGTGACCTGGGGCCTCAGGAGAGCCCCAAGCTCAGGCTCATGGCAATAGCTTCGCTCTGTGGCTGAATCTCTTTGCAAACTGGGTTTGCTGGACCTTTACAGCCATTATTGGTCATGATTAATGAGTCTGCACTGTCCTATCGCCACTCAGCCTCTTTTCCTCATTGTGCCACATGAAATTTGTTGGAAAATGGGCCAAGAGGGAAATTTTCGAAGTGCCCCAACCTGAGCATCTTCTTTCCCATGGTATCAAATGGGAGCCAGGGATGCTCGGCAGCACCGAAAATCAGGTGCTGCAGGTGAGTCAGTCCAGGAGGAGCCACCGTCACTTGTCATGGCAAACAGCACCCGAGAGGCAAAGTGCAAAGAGAGTTGTTAGTAGCAAGAGAGAAACAGTCAGGGAGGATTAGTGCAGTGGGAACAAAAGTACAGGTTAGTAACAGAAGCAGGGCACTGGTCTGCCTTAGAGGACACACACACTGGAAGAGAAATGAAGAGAAAAGCAGCAATGGTTAGTTTGTTTAATTCAGTTCAGGAATGTGTTAGTAACAGAGATCTACTGGCTTAAAAAGGAACTGAAAAGCTTCTGCTGATAAAACCGTTTTAGGCTCCTAGTCAGCAACAGGCTCCACAGGCAGAGCCGGGCAGGGCGTGTGGGGAGAAACCCTCTCCTCGTGCCGCCGAGGGGTGCCTAGGGCAGGGACTGCTGTCCCCTCTGCTGCCCGGGGGACAGCTGTCCCCTCTGCTGCCCGGGACTGGGGCTGCCTCCATGGACAGGGGCTGCTGTGCCCCTCTCCTGCCCAGTGCTGAGCAGGGGCTGCCAGTCCTCTCTCCTGCCCACAGCCAGGGCTGCCCCTGCCTGTCCCTGCCTGTGCAGCCTGGCACCAACACCTGGCACTTCCAAACCCCTTTTTCCAGCTTTTCTGTTCCCCTTTAAAGGCAGCGCTGCTGCCGTGGTTAGTGGGCGCGAGGCAGGGCCGCTGTGGGTTAGTAGGGCATGCTCTGGGCTGGTTAGTGGGTTAGTCCGTGTGCCAGGGGCCGTGGCAGCCCGGGGAGGGCACAGGGGTCCCAGCAGGTTAGTAGGTTAATATTGGCAGCATGCAGAGCCGGGCCCGTCAGCAGCAGGGCTCTGGCTCACAAGAGCAGGAGGCGTTTTTGGGCTTTGCCACCGGATTGACACTTGGGAAGGTGTTAGTGGAGGGTTTAGCCGGTGTAACAGAACCTGTCTCTGAATGAAATGCTCAGCGGGCATCTGCCCCTCTGATCTCTGCCAGGGAGGCACCAAAGGCCCCAGCAGTGAGTGTCCCCTCACAGTGTGTGTTTCCCATCCCTGGGACTGGGAAAGGTGAGACAGGATGCGTGGAAGACAGTCCCAGCAGTGCCTAAAGGACTCTAAAGGAGCTGGAAGAAGCAGAGAAAGAAGTGGTGAAAGCATCACTGGTAGTGTCTGAGGTAAGGCTCCAGGCAGCTCTTCAAGAGCAGAGACCATGACAGCTGCTCCAGGCCTGCACCAAGCTCCCACTGCACGTGCAGGGAGGAGGAGGTCCAGCGGGGAAAACCACCATGGAGCAGAGGAAAGGTGGCCCACAGCTTCCTCCCCATCGGAAGCTGCCTCTCCATGAGGCTGAGCAGTGCTCCAAGGGCTTCAGGAACACCGTGCTCCAAGAAACAGGGCTGGGATGGGGCACCCACAAAAGCCTCTGCCCCGTGTCCCTCTGGGTCACCTCCTCCCGCAGCACGAACTCCTCTGGTCCCCAAGAGGATGCTTTTCCTGTTTGGATTTCAAGGCTGTAACACCTGCCATGAGCTGTATCTGCCCTCAGCCCCCAGACCACTGCACCCCTGCCCTTCTGCCTGTGTGGGGACACGGGCCCGAGTGGCTGCTCAGTGAGGACGTGGTCCCACCTGCTTACAGGGCCACTGCAGAGGCCATAGGAGGAGAATTCACTGCCCGTGTTCCTCCCCAAGCTCCTGGATGCTCCACAAACCCGGTGTTTCTCCAAGGGGAGCAGATGCAGGGTCCTGCCAAGACATGCCACCTCCAGAGCAGAAAGCACCAGACTTCACCAACAGCCAGAGGGAAGGGCAGGATGTGTGGGGACAGAGTCCCTTTGGGCTCTGGCCATCATGTCTCCCTGAGAAGCTGGCACAGCTCTGCTCCCACTCCCTTTCCCTTCTCCCTCCTCCTACACTGCGCTCAGGGAAGGGGACAGGTCTGGCAGAGAGCAGCGGGAGGCAAGGACACCCCAGCACCTTGCAGGAAAACTGCATGCACGCGCAGCCCCACGTCCTCAGGTGTCACCACCGCGGTCTCCTGGGCTGTGTCCCCCGCAGTGGCCGGGCTCGTGGCTCCATGCCATGGCAATGGGCACCGGGGTTTTCTGCTGGGGCCAGCCCAGCTCTGGCATCAGGTGTTGGTGGTGATGGTGGCTCCTGAGCCCGGCTCCTCTCTGGACACGGTCAGTCTGGCCAGGCAGGAGCTGGGGATGTGCCCCTGGGGTGGTGGCACTGGGGAGCAGAGATGCTGTGAGATCCTGGGCTGTGGCAGCTGCCCCCTCCCCACTGCTAGGCATGCGTGGGGGACACATCCTCTCATGCAGGTGGCCCTGAGGATGGCGTGAACCCCTGCACCCTGCTGGGGCACGGGGAGAAGCCTCCAGGGGATGGGGCCCTGGGGAGGAACGCTGGTCCCGACCGCCCAGCACCCTCCCAGCTCACGAGAAGTGGGACAGCATGGGGCTGGCACTGCCCGTGTCCCCTCCCCAGAGTCCTACCTGTGGTCACCAGCTGCAGGAGTGCTGTGCAATGTCCCCTGTTCCATGTGGCTCTGTGCCGTGGAGGCAGCGAGGGGACTGTGTGAACAGACCTCAGGTCAGTCATTAGCAGCTGCAAAAGAAACAACCAACGCAGCAAGGGAGAGAAACAGGGCACCATCCTCAGGGACAGCTCAGCCGAGCTGGCAGGAGCCTGGCAGGAGGGTTGGGCACGGACCTTCCTGTCCCTGTCCCCTTGCAGAGCTGGACCAGGCACAGGGGGGCATCAGAAACCACCACTCCAGAAATGGTGGCAATGCCCCAAACTGTCCCTACCTGTTGCTGGAACCCCCGCACTGGTGGCAGGAACTGATTGCCACTGCCACTGCCACTTCTGCTGCCACTTCTGTCCCTGCCCCTGCCCTGTGGTTAAGCTGAGTCACTGGGACCCTGTGGTTCCACAGGCACTGGTTAAACTGGGGCGACTGGCGGTCACAGCCGCGCTGCGGTGGGTGCTGCTCCACCTCCTCGGGAATTTGGGGACATGTGGCTGGTGCCAGCAGCCAGCTCATGTCTGTGGCCTGCCCTGCCCTGCCCTGCCCTGCCCTGCCCTCCTGGGCAAACCAGGACGGCAGCAGGTCCCGGGGGAGCGGGGCCGTGATGACTCTGCAGTTCAGCTGCGGAGCAGCTCCTGCTTCCCACGGTTCATTGTCACCACACGCCGCAGGCACTGCCGGCAGGACAGTCCCTCCCGTGGGGACAGCACGTCCAGGCGGCATTTGCAACCCAGCTGCGGTGGGGCCGAGCAGAGGGAATGAGCTGCGGAGATGCCAATGAGCATCTGGCAAACGGATCCCCTGCCTGCATCCGAGCGGGAGGTGCCTGTGGTGGGGCAGGCGGGACGTGACGGCGGCAGGATGGCCTCTCCGGCCTGGGAATGAAGCACATCCCAGGAGACAGGGAGGGAAAAACAATTTCGTGCAGACAGGACTCACCTAAACACTCGTCTTGGGCGGGAGCTTGAGCTGCCCCTGCCACACGCGTGGGTGGCACATACAGTGCCCCTGGGGGGCTGGACACCAGAATTAAATGTGGGCTAAACCGCCTCCTCGAGGGAGGGAAGGAGGGAGGAAGGGAGGGAGGGAGGGAGAGGAGCATAAGCTCCAGTGCAGGCAGGAGCAGGGAGATGAGGGCACAGCAGGCACGGCACTGCCGCGAGAGATCCCAAAGAGATGATCTCTGGGACGTGGCATCCGGGCACTCTGACCCCCCAGATCCCAGCGGGGTGGCCAGACACCCCGGCCCTGTGCCCTGCCAGCGCTGCCCGACCCTCGCTCCCACCCAGTATAGCCCAGGCTCTGGCACAGCCCAGGCTCCGGTGCTGCTGCAGTGGTGCCAGGCATTGCTGCCTGGCATTGCTGCCTTTGTCTGCAGCTCTGGGGCTGGGCAGCCCGGGAGAAGGGGGCTGTGAGGGTGTGAAGAGCTCCTTGCAAGCCCGGAACGCCTGAAAACCTGATTATTTCTGGGCTCCTCCTGGCTGCCCGGGCACACACAAAAGGCTGCGAGACAATGAGGGAGAGAAAATGGCTCCGCAAGAAGAGCATCTGCCAGGTTAACTCTGAGGGGAAGAAAGGGCTGTGCTGTGCCCTGGGGCTGCTGGCCCCCGCCTCGCCTCTAACCCCCGCCTAGCATCATGAGCTTTAGGAGAAAATGGGAGGTTGGAGACAAAGCAGTAAAACAGCATTTTGGCTACAAATCCTCCCAAGAGCATTGAAAATCAGGCGAGAATCCATTTACCTGGCAGTAGCCCTATTCTTGATGAGGATTCTGAAAAAAACAAAATACAAACAAGCGGTGCAGCAGTTAGTTCTGATTTCGGCCGGGGGCCGCAGGCGGTGTCCGGGGTGGGGCACGCTGCCCAGTGCTGCCTCCGGACCGGGATCACCGGGACCGCCTGCCAGGCCGGGATGTGGCCGGGAACACGCTGCGGGATGCGCGGCTGCCCCTGCCTTAACAAAGGGAGGGGGCCCGGGCTGCCTCGGCCTGGCACCCCCGGGGAAGGGGGGGGGGTCCTGCCGGGGCCGCGTCTCTCGTGGGATTATTTATAACCAGGGAATAATATATTGAGAAGGGGGTTATTTTTTGGGAATGGAGTGGAGGGAGCAGCCGCACCCACCGGCTCCGTACCTCCCGGAGCGATGCCCGCAGGACCCCCCGAGTCCCGGGGGACATCGCCCCCTGCTCCCACCCGGAGGTGGGGGCGGCCCTCGGGTTCCCCGCGCCCCCAGACCCCACCGGCGCCCCATCCCCGTCCGCAGGGAGCGGAGCCGTATCCGCGGTGCGTTACCTGCTCCCGGGGGGCCGGGCTGCGGCTGAGGGGCGCCGGTTCCGCTCGCTCCTGCCCGCCGCGGAGCTCCTTTGTGCTGGAGCTTTCCCAGAGCATCCCTGAGGAAGAGGCGGCCACGCAAACTCCTCCTCCAGCAGCCCCCGGCCCCCCCGGCCCTACCTACGGCGCAGGAGGATGCTGCAACTCGCATTAAATTTTAATGCTGGAAATGCGGCCGAGTCACCTTTTCCCCGCACCGCTCCCGCTCCGCATCTCTCCCGCATCACTTCCAGCACCGCTCCGGCACCGCTCTCGCTCCGCTCCCGCATCGCTCCCCGCGCCACTCCCGCACCATGCCGGCACCGCTCCCGCTGCGGGAGACCCCCGGGGGACCCCTTTGCCACGACAGCGGCTGCAAAGGCCACTGTCACCCCCTGCCAGGACATCGTTCGCCGTGGTGTCACGGCGCCCCCCCAGGGGACACTGGGCAAGGGACGCTGGGCAGGGGCTGTCGGGCACACCCCTGGGGACGTGGTGGGCAGGATGCGGTGGGGACGGATGGCAGAGAGACCAGCCCGGCCTGGGGACAGAGCCCTGTCCGAACACAGCCCGCCCATGCCAGGGACAGCTCCCCTCCCGTCCGGAGGCTGTGACAGCCCCTCCGCAGCGCCGTGCAGCTGCTGGGCTCCCGCATTGTTCTCCAAGTCCCTGCCGGGTCCCCGGGGACCCCTGGTCTCGCCGCCAGCTGCCCATCGTGCCTAGCTATTTGCTGGCCCCGCTCCCGGACTCCACGTCCCCCCGGGGCTCTGCGGCGGGACTGGGCAGGTCCGGGGGGGTGCCTAGGGCGGGGGTTCCCCCCGGCTGTGGCCGTGGAGGGGGCGGGAAGCTCCGCTCCTCTGAACTCGGTGGCTGCCGGCCCCGGATGGGTTTGCCCTGGGGCGCAGGAGGGTTTCACTCAGCCCATCTCAAAACTTTTTGTTTCTTCTTCTATTTTGCCTTTTTAATTGTGATTTCCTGCGGAGAGAATCCTTTCCTGGGCAGCATTGCCTCCGCTGGTGGCCTTGCTGCTGCAAATGTCATGGATGGGACATTTTCACCACATCAAACCTTTTCTCCAGAGCTCTTCTGAAATGAGGAATTTTTCCAGACCAGCCTTTCCCTGCTGCATTTCCAGCTTTGGCTGCGCACTGGGTGTGAGGGAGTGGGGGATGGGTGCCGGCATGGGTGCAGGGGTGTGTACAGATGTGTGAGTGCTGGGATGGATACAGGGTGTGCATGGATGCGGGGATAGGTGCACAGTGTGCACCTGCAGCTTGCTTGATCCTGCACCTCCTTCCAGCCCCTGGTAGGTACTGGCAGAGCAGACGGTGTCTGTGGGGTGGTGGGATGCGGGGGTCCTGCAGAGTCCCTGAGCCTGCAGCCAGGCAGAAAAATTCCCCTCCACCTCATCCCTGCCCCTGCAGAGCCCCGCTCTGCCCCCAGGAGTGGCATCACTCCCGGCCAAGCACGCCCATGGCCCCCATCCCCAACTGCCAGCGCCGCCTTGGACAACTGAGCCTTTATTGAGCTTTGTCCCCGCCGTCCCGCGGGACAGACGGTGCCCGGGGCGCGCGGCGCGGGGGCTCCAGCACCGCGGTCACTGCTGGACCCTGCGGATGGACTGCACTTGGCCCGTCTGCGCGTGGGACCCCCACTCCCGCACGTGCTTGTACTCGCCCGCGGGGCTGTCGCTCTCCAGGAGGTACTGGAAGCCCCGGTACCCCGGGTACTGCGAGCAGACCCACCTGCGACAGAGCAGAGAGCGGCGCTGGCCCGGGGCTGGCGGCACCGCGGAGCCCCCGCGCTGCGGGCGCCGGGCAGCGGCAGGGTCCCGGCAGATGCCAGAGCATCCTCGGCTCTGCTGCGTGTCCCGGCGCCGGGTCCCGGCAGGCTGCGAGCCCCGGGTACTCACGCTCCGGAGCGGACAAGGAAGGAGCCCACGGTGCTGCTGCCCCAGCCCAGGGCGGGCAGCGAGGGGCAGTCGTCGCTCATCTCTGCCCGCTTGCCCTGGAAGTTCTCCTCCTCAAAGAGCATCAGCCTGCTCCGTCCGTGGTCCTGCGGCCAAGACGGCCACGGCTTTGGCACTGCCACCCTGTCCGTGGCCAGAGGTGGGCTCCGGGAGCCGCCCCGCGGGGGGAGCCGGGGCGGGGGCACTCACGGCGCAGGCGATGGGGCGGAAGGAGCACATCCTCTCCACGTGGTAGGCGTTGCTGCCGCTCCACGCCTCCCAGCACGGGTACTCGCCGCGCTCCAGCACGAACTGCTGCCCCTGGAAGCCGCAGTGCTCGAAGCCTGCCCACCTGCCGGGGCGGGAGGGGTGAGACCCCCGGGCTGCCCACCGCCCCACTCACAGCCGGGGCTGTGCTCGCTGCACCCAGCGGTGCCCGGAGGAGGCAGCCCCATGGCTCGGGTGGCAAAAGGCACTGGAGACCTCCATCCTCCAACCCCCCTGCTATCCGTGGGGTCCCACAGCACCGTGGGGTGGCAGTGCCCCGGGACCCCCACTCACGCCCCGCTCTCGATCTTGCAGGAGCGGACGGTGCTGAAGCCGTGCTCCAGGGTGCTGTAGCAGTCAGTGGTGAACTCGTGCTTCTTGCCCTGGAAGAAAGGCTCATCCCACACCACGATCTGGGGGGAATAGAGGGAGTCAGGGGGCTCTGGGGGTGCCAAGGCCCCGAGCAGATGCAGCAGCCCCATTCCCAGGTGTTCACAGGGCATGGTGCTGGTCCTGCCCAGGCTCCCGTACCTTCCAGAGACCAGAGGATTTCTTGCAGCGGTGGGTCATGGTGGCTCTGCCAGAGCACAGAGGAAGGGCACTGTTCAAGCTGCCTCTCTGCCCAGATGAAAATGACCTCAGGAGCCCATGCACATCCCTTCACCAGCAGTGTGGGGGACAACAAGGGGGTTGCTCCATGCTGGAGCAGATGAAGAGCTCTGTGGCTCTCCCTGCCCAGCTGGAGCTGCCACCAGGGCCGTGTGGAGCAGCGGGCACCTGGCCCAGCGGGCACCTGGCCCTGGCAGACATCCCTGCCCGTGCCCAGGGAAACTCCTCCTCCCACTGGCAGCTCCCTGAGCCAAAGCCCCGGTGCTGGCAGCCGGTGCAGGCAGGGCAGTGCTGAGCCGGCAGCACTGCAGAGGCAGCTGCGTGCCCACACTGAGCATCAACACCCTGCCACTGCCACAGCCAGGGACAGCCCCTGATTCCCCAACCCCCCAAATCCCCACCACAGCTCCCGGTGCCGAGGAGAGGTTTAGCCCAGAATCTTGGATGCTCCTCCACATGTTCCCGCAGCTGCTCGCTCCCAGGCCCCAGCCATGGGCACGGGGCCGCTGTCCCGGGCTCTGGCGCTTACCTGGGGTGAGGCACTGGTGCCCAGGGAGGTGACATGTCCAGCAGCCTCCGGCTCGGTTTTTATAGCCTCCAGATAGAGACAGAGCCCAGGGGAGCATTACTGAAACCCCTAACTCAGCACATGGCGGGGAGGAGGGACCGGGCAGAACAAAGGCACCGTGTCAGAGACGCTGATGAGCCGGGACGTCGAGCTGGCCCACCGGGCACAGGCTCTGACCCCTGCCCCACAGCTCCAGAGCTGGGGCATTGCCCCCAGTCTCTGCCAGCACTGGTGCCATGTGCCCTCCCTGGCGTGGGGCTGAGCTGGGGCCATGTCCCAGCTCTGGCAGCACTCCCCCTGCCCACAGGCAGCGCTGCCTACACTGGGGGCACGAGGAGGTTTCCTCACCCGTTTCTAGGAAGTGGGAGGAAGGACATGTCTCCACTTGCTCTCCCTGCAAGGGCAAAGCAGATGTCCCTGAAATCCGGGGCAGGTCGTTGCAGGTCGGGCACACAACAGCCATGGACACCATAAGAAGTGGGGACCAGGGGCGCAGAAAGTGGTGGTGGAGGATTCGAAGGCATGGGAGGGGCTGGAGGTGCTGGTCATGATTTGGGAAGAGCTGCAGCAGCCTCCTACCTCTGTGCACTGGAAAGAATCTGCTGCACCCACGTTTTGGGGACCTAAACACCTTTCAGCTTTGCTCGCAGTGACCCACACACCTCACAGATCATCCCAGGGTGGTGCCGGGACTCCAAAGGCCAGGCAGAGGCACCCACCCAGCCTGCCCCTCAGAGCAGGCAGCAGGCAAAGGAGGCTCTTGGGCCCAATGGGAAAACCCGTGTTCCCAGGGAATGCTGTGTTTTAGGACAGAATTAGCCAGGAAACTGCCAGAGGGCTGAACCAGAGTCCTCCTCACGCAGCTGCAGCAGCCCTGTGAGCCCCGAGCACCCTGGGGAAGGCAGAGCAGGGCAGCTGGGGAGGCTCAGCACAACCGGCTGCCCCAGGGCACAGCAGGGCTGCACCAGCTGTCCCTGCCACCTGCAACCCCAGCAAAAGCCCTCTTGGCACTGGAACAATTTGTCCCCGGCCTCTCACTGCGGCCTGAGCTAAACTCAGTTTGTGCTGGCCACCAGCACAGTGACCACCACTCGCTCGCTGTCCACGCCGTGTCCTGGCACCAGGACGTGGCCACTGGAGCCCGGGCTGTGGCCAAGTCCCCCTGTGGTGCTGCTCAGTGCCAGGCAGGGATGCAGCAGTGGGAGATCTGTGTTCAGCGGGACTCACCAGGGCAGAACAAACCCTCGTGCCCCTGCCCACTGTGGCCACACTGTGCCAGCTCTGGCCATCTGCTGTTGGGGCAGCTCTGCTGTGCTGGAGCTGTGCATCCCACAGGCTCACCCGTGCCAGGGAGGGATGGTGCAGCGAGGGGCTTTACAGGGCACCTGCAGCAGCAGGGAGGGTCCATGGCAGGGCAGGGATTCTGTGTCTCGGGGGCTCAGGAATAGCCAAGGACAGATCCCTACTGTCAGCCCTGCCACGGCACTGGCTCAGGGAAACCCACGGGGCTGCTGAGTGCTCAGTAATGAGCAAAGCAGCCATCAGGAGCAGAGCTCGGCCCCTCCGAGCTGGTTT
Source organism: Callaeas wilsoni (assembly GCA_013398955.1). Taxonomy (NCBI): domain Eukaryota; kingdom Metazoa; phylum Chordata; class Aves; order Passeriformes; family Callaeidae; genus Callaeas; species Callaeas wilsoni. Next base: position 40,831 of record VWPU01012636.1, read on the forward strand.
TCCAATGCCCAGGTTCAAAGGTGCTGGGGCTTGGGAAGGGAAGCAGAGTCAGGAGCAGGGGGTGGGTGAGACCTGCTGATTAATGCCCAGGAGGCACAAGGAAGGCAGCACAGGGAGAACATCCACCCTGGCTCTGGGAGGAAGAGAGGGCAGGTTAAATTAGAAATCTGGATAAAATCCATAGAAACAAGTGCAAATTGAAATCGTGAATCATAAAACACTGCCCAGTGTCAAGGTGAGAACCAGACTGGGCCTGTGCCCAGGGTAATGGGGCAGCAGATCCCGTGCCCAGCCATGTCACGGGCACAGCACACCTCCTGAAAAACCTCGGGGAAAGAAGGGATCAATACATTCTTTTTGTTCGGGATTTTGCGCAATAGCCCAGAGGGTGCAGCTGGATCCCACCACTGCTGGGTGACACATGATGGGAACAAAAGAGGAGGGCAACACACGGGGCTCTGAGCCCTCTGCCCACACACACGCTCGGGTGAGGCACTGCTGGTACTGGATGCTGCGGGAAGCTGGGGGTGTTGGACAGGGGTGTGGAGGTGGAGAAGAGCTGATCAGAGGTTCAGAGAGACTCAGGGGAAGGTCCCACCGAGGTGCTGCGGGGTGGGGGAGATGTGGCACCAGAGGCTGAGCTGCTGCAGGGACTAGTGCCAGCACATCCCCAACCAGCCACCCTGCGACCTTCCTGTGCCAGTCAGACAGAACTGATGCCCCAAAGCCATGAGTGTGGTGGTGGCAGAACCAGTGGTGGTACAGGGTGAGTGCAGCACATGGAAAATGGGCTAAAAAACAAAGGAAAAACCCTGCCAGTGAGCAGGGACATTCCCAAGGGAGAAGAAACGGTGTTTTCAGGCACTCAGGTGGTTCAGAAAGTGTCAGCTTCGATTACACATCGCTTGGAAAAAACCTAACTCCTGGAGCATTTCAGAACACTCAGGTCTCGCTTTCTGGCATCTCCAGGGCAGCGCTGTGGGCACTTGCAGGCACGGAGGGATGTTCAAAGCCAGAGGTTCAGTGCTTGGAGGGGAGAAACGGGCACAGCGCGGCTGCAGGCCGGGCACGGCGGGGCTGCTGCATCCTCCGCCGTGGCAGCGGCACGGCAGCGGGGTGTCCCCGCGGGCCCGGGGCCGCGGCGCTGGGCAGGGGAGGTGTTCCTGTGCCGGTGCCGGCGCCGGCCGGGCCGTGCCAGGGCTATATATGCCCTGCCGGGGCGGCCGCACGCGGGGCAGCGGGTGCCGGGCGCGCTGCAAAGTGGCACGGTCAGGTCTTCTGTTGTGCCGGGGGCACAAAGGAAAGTGCTGGGTTCAGCGGCTGGGCACGGGGCCGGGGAGAGGCTTCCAGCTCGCCCAGCGCTTTGCAGGATGTGATGACTGGGCGGCCGCGCAGACACTGATGAGCTGGCAGTTCCTTTGTGCGCCCGCCCGGGGGTCTGCCCTTGCCAGGCTATAAAGTGGGGGCCTCGCGGCGCCCCGAAACACAAGCCCGCTCACTCCAACAAGAAGCAGCAGCTGCCCAGGTAAGAGGACAAAGTCCCCGGGCACCGGGCTGCAGCCGGACCCGAGGTGGGGAGAGGGAAACTCAGGGTCTAAGCCGTGGCCACCGCTGTGGTAGTCACATCTGCGAGCACCTCTGTGCTCAGCATCCCACTGCCCTCCACTCCCCGGGGAGCTGCCGGTGACACTCACCTGCCGGGCCACAGCAGGGTGGCAGCTGCAGGGCCTCAGCAGACCAGGGCTGTCCCCTTCCCACCCCTCACACGCTGCCCTGGTGCCCCCCGGGCTCCCAAGCGCACCCCGTGCGGGATGGCCCCGGTGCCTGGCATAGCATCAGGCCCCATCCCGGGATACCCCTGTAGTGCTGGGACCATGCTCATGGCTCTCCTGACCACAGAAGGAGAGTGTGGACTCCAGGATGTCCTGTGATTCCTCTGGTGAAGGCAGGACCCCATGCCTGTGCCTGTTGGAGAACCTTCCAGCAGCTCTTCTCTCTGCCTACCCACCCCACTGAGTCCCCATCTCGATGTTACCGTTGTGGGTGGGTTGTGGGTGCTGGCATCCATGCCTCCTTCTAACCTGCTGCTGGTGCCCTGTCACAGACTTGAGCCCACCACCGCGATGTCTGAGACCACAAAACCCGCTGCTCCCGGCCAGGCTGCGGATGAGAAGGAGAAGGCGGCTCCTGCGCCAACTCCATCCCTCGACCCTGCTCCTGTCGCAAACAGCAAGGGCGAGGAGCCCTCCCCAGAAGCCTTCAGGGTAAGCCCCATGGCTCCCCACGCGCAGGGACAGAGGGACGGGGCAGCATCTCTGTGGCAGGAGGAGATTGTTCCGGGGGAAGGAGTGTGCAAGTGTGGGTGTTGCTGTCCCTCCCCGCTCTGTCCCTCTGACAGCAGGCACAGGATTTGGGCAGCTGCTGCAGGAGGAACAGTCGGAGGGTCCCTTGGCCAGGACAGCTTGTTGGGGACCACAGGCTTTGGAAGTGCTCTGCCCTGGGTTGTCGTGTTGGGGCTGGCTGCTGCCACCTGCTCCCTCTGCTCACCTCTCACATGCAGGGGTCCTGTGGGGAGGTGGAGAGGACACTGGGGGTGACAGGGCCAGCATGGAAATGCCACAGTGATGCCAGGTCAGCATGCCACTGAGGCACTGCAGCAGGGCTGGCATGGGGGGCGAGTGATGCAAGGGCTCCGCGACACCGTGCCAGGCTGAGAAGGCTACAGTGCAGATGGAGCACCTGGAGAAGCAGCTCCTTCCCACCAGTGTGGGCACCGGCAGCAGCAAAACCAGGGGCAGGATGAGGCCATCTTGGAGCAGGAGCAGCTGTCAGGGGGAACCTTCCTGTGCTCAGCCCTTGCTGGGTATGCCCATGCACAGAGCCCGGCTCAGCTTGGGCGGGCACCAGATCCAAGAAGCTGCAGGAAGGCTTGGAGAGCCGAGGGGGACACGTGGAGCAGTGGGCTCAGGCATGCAAGGTCACACAGCACCAGCCTTCCCTCCCTGAGCATGCCTGTCCTCATCCAACCCTTTCCTTGCACCCTCAGATCGTCGTCTTCGACCAGGAGAACTTCCAGGGCAGGCAGATGGAGTTCACCACCGAGTGCCTGAACCTGGCTGACCGCGGCTTCGACCGGGTGCGCAGTGTCATTGTCACCTCTGGACCGTAAGTGACCCCTGCCACGGAGGGGACTATGTCCCTGGGGATGTCCCCGGAGGGTGGGGACACAGCCCTGGGGGCACCCTGGGCACAATGTGATGTGCAGGGGCACTTCCCTGCCGCCTGGGCAGAGCAGAGCAGAGCAGGGCCATCACAGGAGCAGAGCAGGCATCCCGGATCTCCTTCAAGGAGAACGGGAGGGCCAGGATGGGTGGGAAGGATTCCAGGGCCACATGCAAAGCAAAGGGCATCAGAGGCAAAGCTGAAGGATGAGGAAAGGTGTCCATCATTTCAGCTACCTGGAGCTGTCCATGGAATACCAGGGACCTGCAGATTTTAGAGAAGGTGAAATGAGGTGGGATCCTTGGACCAGGCTGGAGCAGGCAGGGACAGGCAGGGACAGGCACACGCCTGCACCCAGGCAGCCGAGCAGCAACAAGGGGGCTGGGCAGGTCTCAAAGCCGTGGGAACAGTTGACACAGGCAGGGACAAAAACGATCCCCAAAGCAGATAACTGAGCAGACGGATGATCTCCATGTTGAAAGAGCATCCCACCGTGCTGTGCCTGGCTGGAAACGGCACGCCCAGGAATGCAGGGGGGCTGGTAGTGCTGTGGGGAGGATGCACAGGACATGGCTTGTCCTGACAGCATCCCTGAGGGACCACAGGGGTGACCTGGAATGACATCACGCAGCACTGATGACTTTTTTATTAGGAACCCAGAATATCCAACTCTTCTTGAAAAATAAGGGAATGGAGCACCCTGGAAGGAGCTCAGATATGATACCTGGGGAGCTGCACTAATCATAGAAAGGGTAAAATTGGCAGGACAGAGAACTTGGGTGTCATTGGGGCTCTCAGGAGCTTCTTGATAGGAACGGACAGGACTCTGCACCCAAAAATGTACTTAGGAAAAGACAAAAGCGAAATAACCAAGCTGAGCTTTAGCAGTCTACCTTCAACTGTGGTACCTGAACACATCTGCTGCCAGCCAGAAAACCCCTGCTGGCATCTGCAGGAAAAGCTGTTTTGCAGGGAAAGGGGAAGCAGCAAATGCAGGACTGTTGTGGTGCCGGGGGCTTCTGAAGCCCCAAGCCCGTGACATTCCCAGCACTGCAGGACCTCGTGGCTCTGCTAAAGAGGTGACATTGTGGCTGAGCGAGCCCTACGCCCGGCAGTGGGACGAGTGCCAGCGCTGGCTGGTGCTGGAGCAGTGAGGCGTGCGGGCGTGCCAGGATTACACAGCCCAGGCAGGATGGACAACAGAGTCCTGAGCTGACTCTGCGGGGTGAGCGCGGGGGGATCATCAGCTGTGCAGGGGTCCTGCTGCTCCCCAGCTGAGGAAGAGGAGCACTGCGAGTGCTGGTGCCTGCTGCAGGTGTGGACACACAAACACCAGCGAGCTTCCAGCCGGGAGCCCGTGGATCAGCGCTGGCTCTGCACAGGCCACAGTGTTGGGAGAAAGGCGGCAGCAGGGTGGCAGAGCCACAGCCTTTTTGGAGACCCCTCCACTGTCCTGCAGGCTGGCTGAGCAGGAGGGGAACTGCTGGGTGGCACCTGACCCGCTTTTTGCTCACCTCTCTCCCCAGCTGGGTGGCCTACGAGCAGGCCAACATGCGCGGGGAGATGTTTATCCTGGAGAAGGGTGAGTACCCTCGCTGGGACACCTGGTCCAGCAGCTACCGGAGCGACTGCTTCATGTCCATGCGTCCCATCAAAATGGTGAGTGCTGGGGAGCAGAGAGCCCCAGTGAGGTCTGCACAGGGCTGGGCTGCTCGCTGCAGCAAAGCTCCAGGGCTTCGGCCACACTGCCCAGCACCCTCCCTCTGTCTTCCCCAGGAGGCTGAGGACCACAAAATCTCCCTTTACGAGTCTGCTGACTTCAAGGGCAACAAGATGGAAATCCAGGAGGATGACGTGCCCAGCCTCTGGGCTTATGGCTTCTGCGACCGCGTGGGCAGCGTGCAGGTGCCCAGTGGAACGTAAGCCAGGCTGCAGCGGCGACTGCCTCGTGCCAGGCTCCCTGTCCTCCCCAACCCACTGCTGCAGCTCTGAGCACCCACACGGGCTCTCAGGCAGCCAGAAAGCACTGCATGGCTGGTTTTGGTTGCATGGTTGGTTTTGGCAGCGTGGCTGTTTCTAGTGGTGTGGCTGTTTCTGGTGGTGTGGCCCGTCACACAGGGGTTGGTTCCCAGCGCAGGGAGGCCCTGCCAGCCCCCTGAGCACGCACCCCTGAGCTGCTGCCTGGAGTGGCCGACCCCGCTCAGGTGCCCTGTGTTTGCTTTTCCCGCAGTTGGGTCGGGTACCAGTACCCTGGCTACAGAGGCTACCAGTACCTCTTTGAGACCGGAGACTTCCGACACTGGAACGAGTGGTCTGCCTTCCAGCCCCAGATCCAGTCCATCCGCCGCATCCGGGACATGCAGTGGGACCAGAAGGGCACCTTCGTCACCCCCGACGCGCCCTCCGACTGAGCGTGCCGCCTGCTAGCTACGAGTCCCGGGCCCCGTGGGGCACCCCCGCCTCCCCTCGCGCTCGCCTGCCCAGCACTTTCCTTGTACATTGCACATTCCCTGGATGTACTCTACCTTGTGAGGCAAATTAAAAAAACCAGAAGATTAGAACTGCTCGGGGGTCGGTGGTGCATGAACGCGGCTCCGCTTTTTCCCCGGGCTGTGCCAGCCTTGCGCTGGAGCCGGGCGGGACACGGTGGAGGGTGGTTTTGCTAGGGAATGGGTCTCATGCGGGACCTCCCCGCGCTGGGGCTGGGACACAGGAGACCCTCAGTGTGGGAGAAGGGGGTGGCAGAGGCTCTGCAGCCCGACCCCACCAGCCCCCGTGGGCACCCTCTCAGCTGAGGGGCTCAGGGTGCCCCGGGAGCGGCGGGACCAGGGCGGGCTCCTGGCTGTGTCCACGCCTGCGGGGTCGGGGGCTGCGGGGGGTCCTGGGTCCCTGCCGGCGGGATCCACCTGGGCACTAATTAACAGCCGAAATTGCAGTCAATCAAAGACAAATTCACTTTCGAGGAGTTTTTTTTTCCCTCTCTCGGACGCTGTCCCTCCCCACCGGGCACTTCCTTGCGGCCTCATTCCCCCTTCCCATCCTGCTCCCTCCCGGTGGGGCACGTCGGGTGGCATTTCCCTCTGCTCCCACGCCGCTAATTAGCGACGGCGGTGATTAATTACAGCGATAGCAGTGACGGCAGCGCTGCACACAGGCAGCACCGGGACCGGGGTGGGGACCGAGGGTAACGGTGAGGCCGCGGGCAGCGCGCTGCGGAGCGCGCCCGGGAACTCGCGGGGACGGCTGCGCGGTCACGGCCGGTACCGGCACGGGCAAAAGCACCGGCACGGAGACGGGCT